>JACCIB010000883.1:0-74218 GCA_018906965.1 Philotrypesis tridentata
GAATTACTAAGTAGAGTAGATTGTACATCCGCTCTCAGCCTCCATAAATAAATGAGAAATATTTCATGATGCGAAACAATCTTGTTAAATTACATAATAATTTTAGACAAACATGATATTACTACATATTATGGGCACATTTGTCATGTGATAATGTCATGTAAGAACATCATACCATTCTATTACATGTACAGAACGTGGCAGCAGTCGCAATTATTCAAAGTTTTAATTGTACCCGACTGTACCTTTTCACAGGCTATCCACCTTTTCACATGCTGCAATTCGATTGAGTGTTTATATCAACACTTATATTTATAATCCTTCCTCAATTTAATCGGTTATTTATTTATTGAAAACAATTATTTTTGATAGCAAAAAACTTGCCAATTTATTTATTGATATCATAACTTTCTTTCTTAAAATTAAAATGAGAATTTATGTCAAATCGAAGGTATAGATAATCGAAGGAGAAGTGACACTAAAGAATGGTAATCTGTCCAACAGACCCTTAACGCGAAGATGGTTACACGTTCATATTTTCATACATGAGAGTTTCGGATTTTTTTAGCTTAATGTATAAGCATCATGATTTGAGTGATTGTGATTAACTCATTGCAGAGGTAAAAGAAGACATTCATCCTAACATAATTATTTGTTTTCCAACTTGATCTATAAGTATCACATATTCTTCCAGTATTTGTGTTCTATCACTTATTCACAAGAGGAAAGAAGATATATTATTTGTTGATCTGACGATTATAATATCAACACGTCTTAAGAGTATGCAGTAAAGCTACTAGTATTTTGTCTATATAAGTGTTATCAAGATCTTTAATTTCCATAATTAAATAACTGTATAGAATACAGCATTTATAATTTCGACTACATAAGAGTTGTCGAAGTTTGAAAATTAAAGTTGAATTTTAGAGTAAGCTCTAAGAATTTTTATTTTGTCTGTATGAATGTTAATAAAAGTTTGGTTTTGTCTGCATAACACACACTTATGTTACACTTATGTTATTAAGAGTTTTTTTTACATTAAGGTTATCAAGAGTTGTAAAATTAATCTTTAATTTTTACATGAAGAAACGACCTTATACTTGCCAGCCTTTTACCTTGAAAAGGTTTGTTTGGGGGGGGGGGAGAGATTTCACTACTTTTAAAAGGTATATAATATGTAAATTACAAAGAATAGTTAACATCAACTAAATAAGTAATAAATTTAAAATATTAATGTACATTTGCTCATGGATTATTGTAATAATAATAATAATTATTTTTTAGACACTATCTGTAGAGTAAATAGTTTTTTTAGATCATTATTATTTACCAAGAAATCTATCTTTTTCACACCACCCTCCAGGTAAATAGAATAGCGCGTTTTTTTCCTTTATTGACACTAAATTTTATGTTAAGTTCCATAATGATTTGTTTCGCAAATATACATCAAAGAAATCTGTACGTCTAAAATTATTGCTAATTAATTAACTGATAACTGCTTTCTCGAAAGCATTTGTACGTTACGTATACTACTGTCATGCAGACCATGAGTGATATAGCATTTTAATATTTATACAAGTTTATATCGTATCCTTTACAATTGTTCAATCTATATTATGGAATAATGAAAATAATATTTAGAATAAAAAGAAGTATATGTTAGTTAATTTCCAATATCCCTATGATTCTTTATGATAGATGTATTATCATTTTTAATGCAATCCACCTAATTAGGTAAACGTTTAGAAAACTGTAATCGAATTCAAACTTTATGAAAACCTGTAAAAAATAGTGTCAGTAAAGTTGTGGTATCCCCTGTATGACTTTCACATAAATACTTACACGGTTGACATCATAAATTTAGTGTCAATATTGAATAGTGTCATTTAGCAAACAAGTTATAGTTTATTAAATATATTCTAAATTGAGTTCTATTGAGTTCTATTGAGTTCTATTCTAAATTGAATTGAGTCATTTAGCAAACAAGTTATAGTTTATTAAATATATTCTAAATTTATAGGTTTTAAGGTAAGATGTATTTAAAGCAATCAGCTACTAACGTAGTGTTTATTTATGAACTACAATATATACACTAGAGTGACCTAACCAGGCATGGCAAAAAAATTCCATTCCGTTATGATCTGTTGAATGTATATAGATAATATAAATTGTCAAGCCAGTCACTTAGAGGGATAATCTAAAAATTTTCCAGTTGATACGGCTCAGCAGTTTTGAATTATTGAATTTTGTAATTTCTAATCTCTGATTATCTCAATACTGCTAAACTATACCATCTTCAAAATTCTTATACTATCCCTCTAAGTAGTGGGCTTGAAAACTTGTATGATCTTTTTACCTTTTAGGAAAAGAGACGCTCAACCCACATTCTGAAAACTGCCTGAACTCTGGCATTCTGAAAAGTAAAAATAACTATTTTTGAATTGAGCAAATCAATCAGAGGGATAGCATATGAAATTTAAAGTTAATCGTCTAGACCAATTTTTAGCTCTTCGATTTTGAATGCCTTATATGATGATTATTTTGAAATTGGTCTATATGGTAAACTTCAAATTTCTCATGATATCCCTCTGATTGGTATGTTTAACGAAAACTTAGTTATTTTTAATTTTCAGAGTGACCAAAATTCTTCTGAGTGATTCTACGTATAAACCTTTTAAGCCTTAAAAACAAGTGTTCAACTTGATCGATCATCAATATCGAAGACACAAACATTTGAAAAGATAGCTTAACTCATTATAAAAGAACCTGTGAAAGTCCCAGAATATCACAGGTCTTGGTTTCTCTGTGAGAAATAAATATAACAGCTCATTTATTAAAAAGCACAAGTTTATTAAAAATGACTTGTTAAAAAAATGTAGGTAAAACAGTGAAATATTAGCGTAATCCAGAGAAATTTTGTTGCACGACATTATAAAAATACTATAGAATATCCGTATACATTCAGTTTTAACATTTACAATAATTAAAATAAACTAATCAAGATTTTATTCTTTGAAAAGCGCACCCAGGTGCCATATACTCCATATGTAATAGTTTCAAGGATATTTGACTTATATAAAAGTCAATAAACCATGAATTATAATCAATACATCCATGCTCATTAATCATTTTTATTTAGTTTCATTTAAAAATAAATTTTAAAAAATATTTCCATCTCTCTCTAATAAATGCATAAATGTACCAAAATTAGACTTTGGAACAATTTAAAAAATTTTTAGGAAATATGGACGGTGATTGAAAAACAAAATAAAACACTTTCTCTAGCTATTCATAAGAATCCCTTTCGACGAACAGCCTGAGAGTCTACCTCCCAGGAGACGATAGGAAAAGTTATAAACTATTCATATATACTTAAACAACTTAGAAACTTTCATGCATGAGCGATGCATATTCTTGACACTTCACTAGCTTCTCACAATAGAAAATAATTTTTTCCTTTTATAAACTGAATATTCTCTGAACCAAGAAAATAAAACACTTTTACTATCTATTCATAAGAATTCTTTTCGACGTACAGCCTCAGAGTCTATCTCCCAGGAGACGATAGGAAAAGTTAACATAAGCATTTCCACAATTGTAGAAACTTTCTTGCGTGGAGGATTGAATATAATCGTAACAATCAACCAACTTGTCACATCACAAGAAAATTATATAAACAGGAAATTCTGTATAAATTTTCTTTGATTCTTGGACGATGAAAATACAACACTTTCACTAGCTTCTCATCAGGATCCCTTTCGACGAATAGCCTGAGAGTCTACCTCCAAGGAGACGATAGGAAAAGTTATGAGTTATTCATATACACTTAAACAACTTAGAAACTTTCATGCATGAGCGATGCATATTCTTGACACTTCACTAGCTTCTCACAATACAAGACAATTTTTTCCTTATATAAACTGAATATTCTCTGAACCAAGAAAATAAAACACTTTTACTATCTATTCATAAGAATTCTTTTCGACGTACAGCCTCAGAGTCTATCTCCCAGGAGACGATAGGAAAAGTTAACATAAGCATTTCCACAATTGTAGAAACTTTCTTGCGTGGAGGATTGAATATAATCGTAACAATCAACCAACTTGTCACATCACAAGAAAAATTATATAAACAGGAAATTCTGTATAAATTTTCTTTGATTCTTGGACGATGAAAATACAACACTTTCACTAGCTTCTCATCAGGATCCCTTTCGACGAATAGCCTGAGAGTCTACCTCCAAGGAGACGATAGGAAAAGTTATGAATTATTCATATACACTTAAACAACTTAGAAACTTTCATGCATGAGCGATGCATATTCTTGACACTTCACTAGCTTCTCACAGTACAAGACAATTTTTTCCTTATACTGAATATTCTCTATGTTAAAACTTTCTTCGATTCTTGAACCAAGACAATAAAACACACTAGCTATTTGTAAGGATCCCTTTCGATGTATAGCCTGAGAGTCTATCTCCCAGGAGACGATAGGAACATTTAATAATTGTTCATAAGCACTTCCACAATTGTAGAAACTTTCTTGCGTGGAAGATTGATTATAATCCTAACACTTAACCAACTTGTCACATCACAAGAAAATTATATAAACTGGAAATTCTGTATAAATTTTCTTTGATTCTTGGATGATGAAAATACAACACTGTCACTAGCTTCTCATCAGGATCCCTTTCGACGAATAGCCTGAGAGTCTACCTCCCTGGAGACGATAGAAAAAATTACACATCCACTTCAAGAATGTAGAAACTTGCTTGAAAGGTGAACCCAGGAGACGATAGAAAACGTTACATATTCACTTCAACAACGTAAACTTTCTTGAAAGATGAATTCTTAACACTTTACTAGCTGCCACATCACAGAATAGTTATTTCTTTATATAATCTAATAGTAAAAAAACCTGAAAAATAAAAGGATATATTTTAACAAAGAATCAGTTCATGAATCTTTCATGTATTGTATATTTAAAAAAAAAAAGTACAACTAAATACTTATCTAATTTGAGGCTATTAGTCTTGTTTGTGAAAATTTTTCATAATTATATCTGTCAGTTTTTAAATATTTCATCAAACCCAGCTTTATAAATTACATATTATGTTGAAAATAAAATCACTTTGGTACTTTATTTTGTACAATACTTATTTTTCTTTAACACTGCATATGTGTTATTGTATTGAAAAATCAAAAAATGTGAATACACTATCGTCTGCTCTTCTGTACACTTGATGAACTGTATAGATGCAAGCAATAGTATACGTAGAGCTGACGTCACGAACTATGACGTACTTCCGGGGAGAACATTTTTTCGCCACGGGAGAAGAATTTTCGCGTTGAAGAATTCGTGACCCCGAACCTTCATTTCATAATATCTTTTGATAGAAGCCATTTCACAATATATGATCCTGAAGTGATTTTGCTAGTTTTATTCCAAGCGTTCATTTGAGTGCTCATAAGTGAGAAACAAAGCTCTTAATGCGAAGAAAACCGAATGTCACATCTCCAACAGGGCCTATGAGACGTATATAGGGTCTGGCTATAGCGCCCGACGGCGGCGTATGTACTGACGTACCTTATACTTGCCATCGAGGCGCTACCGCGCCCCTTGATGTTTTAATTTAATACTTGAGCATCGCCCAATATTATATTTGATTAATTAAAATTTCTAATAAATTTTTATATTCTTCTCCATCAGTAAAAGAATGTATGTGGTTATTTTATGAATAATGCATTATATATATATATTATTCATTTTATTTTATTTTATTAGTGAATCAAACTCTTTCAACAGATTCAAAAATAATACTTACAGTGATAAAAAAGGCTGGTTTATTAAAGTCTGATGCTATTTATCCATCGTTTCTTAATGTTAACATCATTGGATCACCTGTATAGAAAGAATAACGTATTTTTAAACAAAGAATCAAGTTCTATTATCGTAAAGTTAATTTAATTAAAGATAATTGAAATATACTTATCTGACAGAGTGAGATCCGTTGATAGTATTTTGATCATGTTGTCATCTTTTTTATAAGTGCATTTTTTCACTTGAAACTTTTTGCAGGTTCTAGATTAAACGTTATTGTACACGCGTAGTACGAGTTTTAGGGGTTTTTAACGCGATTTAAATAATATAATTTATGATAAACTTGAAGATTCTCGCGGAGGTGAACCAGCAGAAACCAACCATAGACTAACACTTCATAGAGTTAACCAGATACTCATTGCAGTTACTGTTCTGTGCATCATAGCTTCGTTATAGGGATCTCTATATCCCCATAATTTAGTGCCAACTCACTTTTGTACTATAATTATGTTTAACCTGAAGTACTAATCTATTGTTGGTTTCTGCTAGTTTATAACTTCCACGTGGATCTCCGAGTTTATGACAAATTATATTATTTAAATCGCGTTAAAAACCTCTAATGTTTAATCTAGAACCTGCAATAAGTTTTAAGTAAAAAAATGCATTTACAGAAAAGATGACATATTATGATGAAAATATTATCAACGGATCTCTTTCTGTCAGATAAGTATCTTTTAGTTACCTTCAAATAAATTAACTTTATGATAATAGAACATGATTCTTTGTTTAAAAATAAATTATTCTTTCTCTGTTACAGGTGATCCAATGAACTTGGCGTAAAAAGAAATTTATAAACAGCAGACTTTAATGAATCAGTCTTATTTATTACTGTAAGTAATATTTTTGAATAAGGAGTTTGATGCGCTTGTTAAATAAAATGAAATGAGTAATATATGCATTACTCATAAAATAATTATATATATTCTCTTCCTGATAGATAAGTAAAAATGTTAAGAAATATTAAATTAATTAAATATAATATTAGATGATGCGTGTAGGAAGTGCCCAAATACTGCTAAAATTTATAGTATAGAGAGTTGGCTCTCGTTAGACAAATCTATAAATATAATGCAGGCTTACTATTATTACTAGTAATACATTGTTTTAGATCATATGATTTTTAATTAAAATCTTTCATAATCTGTTATTGTAATATGTGTTCCCTAATTATCTTGTCTATAGTACAGAGAGTTGACTTCTCGTTGTAAGCCAAATCTATTAACATGAATGTACAATCAATACTGTTAATTTTTTTAGATTAGATCATGTTTTTTTAAATTAAAATCATCGTTAATCTGCTATCCAAATACATCTGTTCGCCTATTATATAGTGTAAACCAAATACAAATTGTGCGCTTACTATGAAATAAAAAGGCTATAGTATATAATATAAAACTTAGCTGTTATAAAATACATTGAATATTTAAAAATGCATTCATGTCTGTTAGAATAAGCCCTTTTGTCTTTTCTTATACATAATTAATCAATATTTTTATTTATTGTAAAAAATTCATCCAAACTATCATAGTCTGGTAGTTATTATTTTACAATTTAAACTTAGTCTCAAAATACTTGTTATAAATTAATTTATAAACATAAATAAACATATCTTTCTACAGAACAAATGTATTTGTACGTTTTCTGGAAAGCTAGAATTTGTCAGAGAATCATCCACACATAATATATGTTATAAATTGTTACTAAACTTTCAAACTCATTTTTCATTTTCAGAAAATAATAATGCCGAACCAGATGCAAATTGATGTAAATGGTAAATATAAAAATTATTATGTATCACATAATTGAGATTTGGAAACCAGCTAGTCAAAGGAGACTTGGATCCATATCCCTCTATAGGCCTTTATACGCCACCCAGTAAAACTAAATTAATAATTACATATTTTTGTAATTTAGCAGGAGCTGGTGCAGCCAACAACAATGGCAACAACAACAATGGCAACAACAACAACTATGGCAATCAAGGTACAGGACCAATTTATTATTTGGTATTTAAAATACTTAATATATTTAAGCAAAAAAAATAATAAATAATAATTGAATCCTTTAGGCAGAAGAGGCACGAGGGCTGGTAGGAGTTCAAGAAACTTTAGAAGAAGGAGGCTGAACCCCTATCAGCAAAACCTCAAAAATTTGGCGGATTTTATGAGCTTCATGGCCATGTCGAACGTGGAGCAAACACGTTCTGACCAGGTCAGACGTCAAAGGCCTCGACGCCAATACAATAGATATGAGGGAGAGGACGATGATGCCATACAAGATGTGCCAGCAGATAATGCTGTACAAGGAGACAATGCTCCTCAAGGAGACATTGTTCCTCCACAAAATTAGAAAATAAAAAATAAAATGAAGAAAAAAAATTGAAAAATTATTCTTATTTATTTATAAGAAAAAAATTAATTTACTCAACACTTAAGCTGTGCAGGTATTCTAGATTTAATATCCAAATTATTATATCCATCCATGCTGATTATTGTGTAAAATTGCTGTTTCATAAAGCAAGATGAATATTCGTAACACTTCACTAGCTTGTCACATTACAAGAAAATTATTTCCTTATTAATCTGAAAATTCTATAAATCTTTTCTTCGATTCTTGAACGATGAAAATAGAACACTCACTAGCTGGTCATAAGGATCCCTTTCGATTCATAGCCTGAGAGTCTACCTCCCAGGAGACGATAGGAAAAGTTAATAATTATTCATATCCATTTCAACCACTGCACAAATTTCCAGCATGAAAGATAAATATTCTTAAAACTTCACTAGCTTATCACATCACATAATAGTAATTTCCTTATATAATCTGAAAATTCTATAAAAATTTTCTTCCATTCCTGAACAATAAAAATAAAACACTTTCACTAGCTGGTCATAAGGATTCCTTTCGATACATAGCCTGAGAGTTTACCTCCCAGGAGACGAAAGGAAATTTAATAATTATTCATATCCATTTCAACAACTGCACAAACTTCTAGCATGAAAGATAAATATTCTTAACACTTCATTAGTTTGTCACAACGCAAAATAGCTATTTTCTTATATAATCTGAAGATTCTGTAAAAATTTTCTTCGATTCTTGAACGATGAAAATAAAACACTTTCACTAGCTGGTCATAAGGATCCCTTTCGAGACACAGCCGGAGAGTCTACCTCCCAGGAGACGAAAGGAAAAGTTAACAATTATTCACAAGAAGATCAGCAATCGAGGAATATAGTAAACGCACTTAACCAGCTTGTCACATCACAAAATACTTATTTCCTCATATAATCTGAAGAATCTGTAAAAATTTTCTTCAATTCTGGAACCATGTTAATATAATAGTTTCACTAGCTTGTCATGAGCACTTATAAACTGAGAATTCTGCACAAACTTTCTTGATACTTAAATGATGAAAACACAACACTTTCACTAGCTGGTCATAAGGATCCCTTTCGAGACACAACCGGAGAGTCTACCTCCCAGGAGACGAAAGGAAAAGTAAAAAATTTTGTAACAGTTGCATAACCACCCAAAAAACTTTCTTGATACTTAAAAAACACAACACTTTCACTAGCTTTTCACGTCCCAAGAAAATTCTTTTCTTCTATAACATGATAGATGTATGCCTTCATAAGTTCTCGTTACCTTATAAAACAAAACATTTTTCCCTTGGAAAAAGTCTCGATACATCTGGAAACTTAGTTTACTCGCACTCTTAAAATTGAGAAAAACTTGGAAACCACTTGTCTTCTGAACTTTTATAATAATTATAAATCTTGACAAAACATTTTTCACATCACTTGAAGAATCTGTAAAAATTTTCTTCAATTCTGGAACAATGATAATAAAATACTTTCACTAGCTTGTCATGAGCACTTATAAACTGAGAATTCTGTACAAACTTTCTTGGATTCTTGAACGATGAAAATAAAACACTTTCACTAGCTGGTCATAAGGATCCCTTTCGAGACACAACCGGAGAGTCTACCTCCCAGGAGACGAAAGGAAAAGTAAAAAATTTTGTAACAGTTGCATAACCACCCAAAAAACTTTCTTGATACTTAAAAAACACAACACTTTCACTAGCTTTTTACGTCCCAAGAAAATTCTTTTCTTCTATAACATGATAGATGTATGCCTTCATAAGTTCTCGTTACCTTATAAAACAAAACATTTTTCCCTTGGAAAAGTCTCGATACATCTGGAAACTTAGTTTATTCGCACTCTTAAAATTGAGAAAAACTTGGAAACCACTTGTCTTCTGAACTTATATAATAATTATACATCTTGAAAAAACATTTTTCACGTCACTAGCTTCTCACAGGCATTCCTTCCCTTATAACATGACAGTTGCGTAACCTCCTAACTTGTCATCACAAAATCACAAAAAAGTTATTTCCTTTATAATCTGAAAAACCTGAAAAATAAAAGGGTATTTTTTAACAAAGAATCAGTTCTTTCATTCTTTCATGTATTGTATGTATATTTTATTATTATAAAAAACTAAATACTTATCTAATCTAGCCTATTATCATGAGTATGAAAGATAATTATAAAACACAGTTACAGCCAAATTAGGTTATTTATAATTACACTGCATGTGTAAAATTTTGTAAATACACCATCGTCTGCTCTTGTACACACATGAACTGTATACATGCAAGCAATACAATATAGTAATATAAACGTAGGGCTGACGTCACACGATGACGTATTTCCGCGGAGAACATTTTCTCCGGGAGAAGAATTTTCGCGTTGAGGAATTCGTGATCCCGAACTTTCACTTCACAATATCTTTTGATAGAAGCCTTTTCACAAGATATGACCCTGAAGTAATTTTGCTAGTTTTATTCCAAGCTTTCATTTGAGTGCTCATAAGTGAGAAACAAAGCTCTTAATACGAAGAAAACCGAATGTCACATCTCCAACAGTGCCTATGAGACGTATATAGGGTCTGGCTAGCGCCCGACGGCGGCGTACGTACTGACGTACCTTATATTTGCCATCGAGGCGCTACCGCGCCCCTTGATACATGAACGGCATAAGATATATCCGGTCGCGTCGCGCCTGCTAAATATACTACCTATCGCTTCTCTATACAGTTCGTTATCCGTTTTATTAAAACAATTCAAATTACACGATTCTTCGCGTTCTCGTCTTTCTCTATTAGCTACTTGTGTAGTCACAATTGGAGTGCGTTGCGGATACATATCATTGAATTTGAATTTAATCAAAATTTTGTTGATATAATTTTCTTGAAGAAATTCTTGTGGCTCTTCTAGATCTGTTATTTCAAAAGCCTTTTGTAATTTCTTGATTCAATATGTTTTTCCACTTCACTAATTTCACTTCGCCACAGGAACCTTCTTTTTGCTGGTCTAAACTTGATAGATATTCCAGCTTTTGTCTAGTATATATACAAAATACAATATTCACCAATGATGTATAGCGTATAACCTTCCATATTCTTAACACTTCACTAGCTTGTCACAACACAAGAACAATTTTTCCTTGTATAAATTGAATATTCTGTAGAAACTTTCTTCGATTCTTGAACCAAGAAAATAAAACACTTTCACTAGCTATTTATAAGGGTCCTTTTCGACGTACAACCTGAGAGTCTACCTTCCAGGAGACGATACATATCCACTTCAACAACGTAGAAACATTGTTGAAAGATGAATTCTTAAAACTCTACTGGCTCGTTACATCACAAAAAAGTTATTTCTTTATATACTCTGATAGTAAAAGCCGCCTGAAAAATAAAAGGGTATATTTTAACAAAGAATCAGTTCATCAAACTTTCATGTATTGTATATTTATAAAACAAGTAAAGCTAAATACTTATATAATTCTAGGCTGTTAGTCATGTTAACTATATCTGACAGTTTTCAAATATTTAACGAAACATAGCTTTATAAATTGCATAATATTTTGAAAATAAAATCACTTTGGTAGTTTATTGGTAGTTTTTTGGTAGTGTATTGTACAATAGTTATTATTCTTTAACACTGCATTTGTGTTATTGTACTGAAAATTCAAAAAATGTAAATACACCATCGTCTGCTCTTCTGCACACATGATGAACTGTATACCTGGAATAGTATACGTAGAGCTGACGTCACACGAACGAAGACGTACTTCCGCGGAAAACATTTTCTCGGGGAGAAGAATTTTCGCTTAGAAGAATTCATGATCCCGAAATTTTACTTCACAATATCTTTTTATAGAAGCCACTTCACAAGATATGACCCTGATCTGATTTTGTTAGTTTTATCCCAAGCTTTCATTTGAGTGCTCATAAATGAGAAACAAAGCTCTTAATGCGTAGAAAACGGAATGTCACATCTCCAACATGGCCTATGAGACGTCTGGCTAGCGCCCGACGGCGGCGTACGTACTGATAGTACCTTATATTTGCCATCGAGGCACTACCGCGCCCCATGATACACGAGCGAGACCATTACACGCCTCCTCCAGCTGCAGATACGTATTTGTTGCTGCAGTTAACATACCGTGAAAGGCAGACGACTACCAGGAAGTCGAGCGCCACACAGCTAGCAAGTGTCGATAGTCCGGTAGACAAAATTGCTCCCGTCACTCTAGCAATGCTCAAGGAGGCCTTGGCGTAACTGAGCGTAAGCGCAACGGCGCCAAAACACCCAAAGCAAAGAAACGCGGTAATTCCAGCCGGAAGTCAAAGGCGACAACTGAGGAATCCGTGACTATTATAGACGTCACGGAAGAAAAAGCGCCACCGGTCGAGTCCAAACCGCGTAAGCCCAAGAGCTTGCATAATAAGGATCAGAAAGAGAAGGGGAAGTATCCTCCTTCCGTGAGTTGCTACGGCCGTGGATGGCCCCAACACACCACCAAGACTTGCCCGGAGTGCTGTAAACTCGGGCAGGGAAACGAAACCGGGGGCAAGTAGAGCAGGCCATTACAGCCCCCAAATAAGATGAGGCCTCCCTGGCAGCTCAATCCGTCGAACTGTCTAACGTAATGCCGTTACATGCGAGTTCGCTGGGCGACATTGACTGCAGCCGCTGGTGGGTGCAAGTTGAGATAGGTGACTGGCGCTTGAGGGCACTCTGCGACTCTGGGGCCGCCCGCACCGCCATTGGCCCCGGAGGGATCCACCTAGTCGCCTCCATAGGAGCCGTCGTTACCTCCTACGGAGCACCAAGAGCGAAACTCGCGAACGGCCAACTAGTACCCATTCATGGTTACGCGAACTTGCCATTCACCGTTCTCGGACAGACCCGTACTCTCAAGGTCATGATTATAAGTTCACTAGATGCGGAGTGCGTCCTCGGGACCGACTTCTTAAGAGCTTTCGACGCTGTCCTTCTGCCTTGACAGAATGTCCTACGAATAGAGGGCACCGAGGAGATAGTACCATTAGAGCTCCCTGCCCTGGTAGAGGGGGAAGTAGATGCGCTGGCCATGGTCGGGTTGGCCGACGCCTCGCACGCTCAGCGGAATCGCTTAGAGGTACATTTGAACAAGTGGCTTCCGGCTGACGAAGCAAGCTGGGTTGTACGCAGCTCATTCAGCATGCTATAGATGACGGCGACGCCAAGCCAATTAAACAGAGGTACCGTCCCGTAACCAGGAAGTTCGAAGAAGAGTTGCATGCTCAGGTATTGACGATGCTAGAAGCCGGAATCATTAGACGCTCCAAAAGCGACTGCTCCAGCCCTGTGGTCATGGTAAGGGAAGTGAATGGCACATATCGTTTCTGTGTGGACTACTGGATGCTCAACGTTGTTTCCAAGACTAGTCCATACCCGCTACCTTACATGGATGCAATCCTGAGCAAGATGCAAAGGGCTCGTTATATTTCGACGATTAATTTAAGCTCTGCATACCACCAAATCGCAATGAGACCGGAGGACGGACACCTCACCGCTTTTGACACTTGGCTGAATAATTGCTTTGTGGAAGCATGTGATACCATAGTTGACTACTGGAAGACTGAGACCCCTTTCATCAATTGTCATGACCTCATCACTGTCACCCTTAATGTGGTCGTTCCACGATGCGTGCCTAACACCATTACGTATCGTGATTATAGGGCGATTGATATTCAGAGACTCAATGAGTTCCTCCGTTCCATGGACCTAGAATCCATGATGAGGGCGTCTCTGGATGACAGTGTCGCTATGCTTTCCGGTGCAATCGCAGATGCAATCGCTGAGCTTGCACCCGTCAAGGTTGTCACTTTTTCTAAAACTCGTCACCCGTGGTTTCCTGCGGTTCTTCGTGACCTTTTAAAGGATCGTGATAGGTTGTACAGGAGATTCCGCAGGACCCGACTGCCACTAGATCTGTATCTTTACAGGGAGGCTCGTAATCTGGCTCACTCTCGCATTGAGAGCGCGAGGTTAGAGTATTACTCTGCTCGTTTGTCAGTCATCACGGACTCGGGTGAGCTTTGAAATGGTTTCACTCATACCTGACCGGGCGGTCTCAAGCGGTTCTGCACTTAAATGGAGTATCAACTGATTTTCACGATATAACGTCTGGAGTCCCGCAGGGTTCCAACCCAGGGCCTGTAGCGTTTTTGATTTTTATCAATTGTTGGATCGTTTATCCATTGTAGTAAACCTACATGCTTTTCGCAGACGACTTTCAAATTCATCTGCAGTGCAGGCGTTGCGAGCTACCAGACTTCACTCGCGTATCACGGAAGATGCAGGTCGAGTGGCTGAGGAAAATGGCATCCAGCTGAATTCTGCCAAAACACAGGCATTAGTCTTTGGGTCTGTGCAAAATCTAATGAAAATTGATTTTAATGCCCTTCCACGGGTCGTTACAGGAGGGAGAGCCCTTAGTTTTACGGATGCTGCGAAAAATTTAGGCGTTAAATTCGCGAATGACCTATCATGGAACAGTCACGTCTCGGTAATATCTTCGAAGGTGCACGGCGTTTTGAATAGCTTGCGTTTTCGGACTTATTCTTTCTCCAATTTTTGTCCCGTCCAGGACGGGAGGGCTAGTTTTTCCATAAAAAAAAGAATAGTAACACATTTACTGAATTGATAACTAGAGTAGATTTTACTTCCGCTCGTTGCTTCCATAAATAACACAAAAATTTTTCATGATACGAAACAATCCTGTTTATTACACGATAATTTTGGACATACACATGATATTACCACATATTATGGGCACATTTGTCAGGTGATAATGTTATGTAAGAACATCATACGATTTTATCACATATTATACAGTCGGGTACAATTGAAACTTTGAATAATACCGAATTTGCGCCACGTTCTGCGCATGTTTGTGACCAGTCACGCGAAGCTTCCTTTACCGACAGAATGGTTACCTAACCTCCTACGGTAAATACAGCGTCAGCGTAATCGGTAATCAAACGTCAACTGGGATGCGCAGAACGGGGCGTCAGTCGCAATTATTCAAAGTTTCAGTTGTATCCGTCTATACCTTTCATAGGCTATCTACCTTTTTACATGCTACAATTTGGTCGAGTGTTTATATGAATACATTAATTTTTATATTTTTTCCCCACTTAAATAGTTATTTATTTATTTATAATAGATTGCTTTTTATAAAAACTTTTCATAAATATCTACACTGTTGACTTCATGCCTTTAGTGTTTAAATTTTCAGTTAGGTAACAATATGAAAATCAAAACTATAAGTTTTTAGATAAACTTAATTCCAGGTATTGTTTCAGTATGTTAAAACAAACTTATGTACAAAATTTCAGCCCTCTAGCTATGATAGATATTAAGTGACTGTAAAGAATATATTTGAAATAAATAATCATCCAGAAGTTACGAAAGCTGCATTTTGCATATTTCGGTCTTCACCTCATTTAAAATCTGTTATAGCTAGAAGGCTGAAATTCGGTATCCAAATTTGTTTTAACATGTTAAAATAATGCATACAATTCACTCGATCCAAGAACTTATATTTTTGATTTTCATGTAGATATACTTACACTATTGATTTCATGGCTTTAGAGTCTAAATTATCAGGTATGTAACTATTTTGCTAAGCCGTTTCGACTTGAAAATTCTCAACCTATCGCTCTAAGTGACAGACTTAACAACTCATAAGTTTTCGTTACCTTTTACAAAGCAAAACATACATTTCACTTGGGAAAATACTCGTTACGTCTGAAAACTGAGTGTACTTTCAAAATTGGGGAAAACTTCGAAGCCACTTGTCTTCCGGGCTTATAATTCTGAACTTAATAATTATAAATCTTAAAAAAAACATTTTTCACATCACTAGCTTCTTACAGAAATTCCTTCCCTTTATAACATGACAGTTGCGCAACCTCCCAATAGAAATTCTGTAAAAACTATCTTCAATACTTAAACGATGAAAATACAACACTTTCACTATCTTGTCACATTACAAGAAAATTCTTTATAACATGATAGTTCTATGCCTTCCAATAAAAGCAGAAAAATAAAAGAGAACATTGTAACAAAGAATCAGTTCACAAAATCTTTCATTATATTATGTATGATTTATAAAAAAGTAAAACTAAAGGAAATGACCCGCAGGTCTCAATGGCTAAATAGGGTGTCAACGCACGAAGTTGAAGAAGAGGCTGAGGTAGCAAATCAAGAAATTCATAATGAAAACTAATACAAAAATATGTAAAAAGTACTAAACCCAACTCTTGAATTATTTTTTTACCTCTTCAACAAATAAATTCTGAAATCTTTAAAGAAAAATTTTCATACTATTTAATTTCTAATTGTTCGTAAAGTTATAAAATAAGAGTAACTTGATGACTTAAATTTATATTATGCATAAAGAAAAATATGCAAAGATATACCTATTCATGTTTTGCATGTGACACTAAACTCAAATTATTAGGATTAGAAATATTCAAAATCAAAATAAAAAACTTACTGGTACTCTATTCCAATTGCTGGTCTCAACTTAATTCATAGATATGCCAGCTATTTAGTAGTCTAGTAATAAATAGAATCAGTAAGACCGATAAAATATTTTAAATACACAGAAAGCTTTTTGTTTTGCAATATATTACTTAATGACTCTAATTATATTACGATAAGAAATTGTGCAAAAAAAAAACTGACGCTTGCTCTATTCCAATTGCTAGCCTAAATTAATAGATATTCCAGCTATTTTCCCAGTTTGTTAATAAACACAAAGAATGAGGTCGATAGAAAATATTAGACACACACAGGAACTTTTTTGTTTTCTAATATTCCCTCCAAGTATATAATCTCACATGAGAAATAATAACTTATAAATATCTGAAAAAATAAAATAACATTTAAACAAAGAACAAGTTCGTAAAATTCGATATATATATATATGATATATTTATATGTAATATGAATCAAAATACTTATCTGATTGTGTTCTCTTAATGATTGTGTTCTCGTAATTCATTTTTTCCATTACCGTGTAAAGACAAAAGTATCGCGTCCGTTGATATTTGGCACAGCTGTTTTAAAATCTGTATTTATGTGATTATTTAACACTATTTAGCAATAAAAAATAGCAAAAAAAATCCACGTTGATAAAAAATAACACTGTATGAAAACACCGTCTCGTCTGCGGAAAAGCAACGTATATTAAAGTTATCTATATGTATAGCCCAGATTATTATGTAGATGTACGCCATATTAAAGTTATCTATATGTTAGAGTCTAGATTACGTAGATGCTACGTCACCGGATATCCGTCGAACAATTGTTCTCCCTTGAGGAGAATTGAGGAGCCCGAACTTTCACTTTACAATATCTTTCGATAGAAGCAATTTCACAAAATATGACCCTTATGTGATTTTATTACTTTCATCCCAAAGCTTTCATTTAAGTTCTCATATGTAAGAAACGAAGCTGTCACTATGAAGAAAATCGTACACCTAGTTTCCAACAGGGCAAGTTTAAAGTATAATAAGGTCTGGCTAGCGCCCGACGGTGGCGTACGGACTGAAGTACTTATACTTGCCATCGTGGCACTACCGCGCTCCTTGATATATGGTGCGCGGGCATGACGATAATAATATCTTGAGATCAATATTTATGAGTATCATGCGTTGTGTACGAAAAATTAAATTATTTTTGAAAAGATTGACCATTTTCGGTATTTGCATTAACTTTACAGTAACTTTATAAAGGTAGCATTAAAGTTGAGAAAAAAATTTAAATTGAAAATATGTATGTATAGACAAGTGCATAGTCACTATGCCTATACATGGATTTTATTCCTCGGTAGTTATTATAACAAATATTGGAGAGTTTACCGATCTCCCCGAGACAAACGTAAAGGAAGAAATGGCTAAACCCTCATTTCAACGTTTCGGCGAACACTCTCGCGCCCATCAGTTTACAAAAAAGTCACAGAATTCTAAACTTATAATTATTTTAGAAATGAGCCTCTTATTTTTATTTATACACTAGGTTTTTTACACTGCTGATTTTACACTGTATTTTGGGAATGGTCGTAATATTGGTTGTTTTTCAAGAATAATGTAATTATTCATGAAAGCTACTGACGTATGGGAAGCTTACAATATTTCTGTGATTCAAATTTTTTTGTGTTCATCCCGATTGTCTACATTTTTATAGTACGGAGTCGCTTTGTTGTGTATCAATAAAATCTGCAGGGCAATTATTCTCGGTGAACGTTTTTCTTGTAGAAGCAAGGATGTGATAGTTTAACTCCTCTGTCCACAAGATTGTACACCATGGCGATTTTTTGTGACAACGGATGTTCAGATTGAAAATTTAAAAATCTGCCAGAGAAGAAAACATAGTTTCAATTTTGAAAAGCATGAAATTAAAGACAGAGAAGCAAATTTAAATAAGAGGCTCATTTCTGAAATGTTATATATACAAAGGAGAAGATACACAAAATCTCAATAACGTATACAGACATCTAATGTATCATCTGAAGTGGTAGACCGGCACGATGATTATACACAAGTATAAGAAAATTAAACCCATCGTCACTTGTAAACAAACGCTTCTGAATAACCGAGCGCGCTTCGGAGTTTAGGTAAATATTCTGTTCACATGGTAGTTTTTGTAGCCGACATTACTGCTAATTGTATACTTGGATGTAATTTCTTAGATAAACAAGGAATTTCGGATTCAATAATGAATATTTTTAAACACATTCCAAGTAGACAAATCATTCATGTCTTCGAAACCAAATATTGTGGGATTTCAAGTCCAATTAGCGAGGTACCAATCTTACTAGAAGATATATTTAAAAATAACTCTCAAAATTTAGAATCTTCACAAAAGAATTGATTGGCAGGTTAGAATTTGCTGGGAAGATCAGGAAAATACAGCATTTTGGATAGGTAATGGGTTATGACAATTCATCGTTATGGCATTTGGACTGCGTAATGTCCCAGCCACTTTCGATTAATGGACAAAGTATTCCGAGATTTGTTAGATGATATCTGCTTGATCTATTTAGATGATGTGATGGGTGTTATGACTCAGTCATTAGATGGAATGTTAGAAAACTTGAAAACTGTTTTTCAAAGAATTTGAAATGCCACTTGTCACTTAATAGGAAAAAATGTAGTTTCTTCCAACGGGAAATAGAATATTTAGGACACATTATTTCAGAAAATGGGAAAAGGACTTATCCTAAAAAAATTGAATCAGTAGTTACTTCGCCAGTTCCTTCAAACCAAAAACAGCTAAAAAGTTTCACGGGATTGTGTTCTTATTATAGACGCTTTATTAGAGGATTTTCCTCTATAGCCAAGCCCCTTTATCAATTAACAGAGAAAAAAGCAAGTGTTCTTTGGACTGATGAGTGCCAAAAGTCATTTTCAAAACTGAAAAAAGTTCTTGCATCTCTTCCTATCTTAGATTTTCCACATACAGATGTATCATTTATTTTATATATAGATTCTTCTGATCATGGGATATAAGCAGTTTTATCACAGGTTCACGACAAGGTAGAAAGAGTAATTGGCTATTATACTCGTGCATTGTCAAAAGCAGAAAAAAATTATTGTGTTACTCGCCGTGTACTAGCAGTAGTAGAATCGCTTAAAAATTATCATCATTATTTATGTGATAGACCTTTCCTCATTCGAACTGATCATTCTGCATTGGCATGGCTTCTTTCTTTCAAGAACTTAGAAGGGCAATTAGCGAGGTGGGTAGGTAAACTTGATCAGTATGATTTCAAAATTTTGTATCGTAAGGGAATTTCTCACAGGAATGCTGATGGACTCTCTAGAAGTCCATGTAATAATTCTTCTTATAAGTATTGTTTTAATGTTGAAACAAATTATACGGTTAGCGACACTATAGGACGAATGTTCTTGTTTATCAGAACTATCTTATTAGATATATGTTATTAGAATTATCATAAATAGTAAAAAGAGTGGTGTTAAATTATCATGGCAAGATATTTCTGCTGAAGAAGAATCTATGAAGATGTATCTGTCACAATGGGATTCCTTGATTCTTCTAGATAATATTTTCTATAGGAAATGGATTTCTTCAGGTCTCGAGAAGGAAATTTTCCAATTGATTGTTCCACCGAACTTTATCGACACTGTTTTGCAAGAAGCTCGTGATACTCCTTCTGGTGGTCATTTTGGTATTAATAAAACTCTTCACAAAATTCGTAAAAGATTTTAGTGGGTTTCTTGTAAAAAAAATGTTGAAAATTGGTGTAGGTCCTGTTTAAAATGTATTTCAAGAAAAGGTCCTTCAGATAAAGGTCACAGCCAAATGAGAATCTAGAACGGAGGATTACCTTTTGAAAGAGTACAAACGGATATTTTAAGCCCTTTTGCTATTTCTTCTTTAGGTAATAAATATTTGTTGGTATTAACAGATTGTTTCACTAAATGGATTGAAGCCTTCCCGCTTTCTAATATGAGGACAAAAACTGTTGCCGAAGTATTTGCCCGTGAGATTGTATGTAGATACGGTGTTCCTCTAGAAGTTCACACCAATCAGGATCGTAATTTTGATGGTAGGCTGATTAAGGAATTATCTCAGTTGTAAGGTATTCAAAAAACTAGAACGTCATCCTCAACCAAATGGGCAGGTGGAAAGACAAAATAAAACCATACTCAAGTATTTATCTAAGTACATCACAGAGAGTCAAAAGTATTGAGATCGTTGGCTTTCACTGTATCCTTTAGCTTACAGATCAACAATATACGCCACAACAGCAATTACTCCGGCTGAAATGATGACTAGTAACGACTTGCGACTTCCATTGGATTTGTTACGTGGATTTCCATCCACTGCTGATGACCTTGTAAACACTGGCACCTACATACACAATCTGAAGAAAAAACTCGACACGATACACCATCTTGCAAGACAAAATATCAAGATTTCATCTCACCGATCCAAACGATATGATAGCCTGGTCAGAAAGTTTGGTTCTACAATCCTGGAAGGATCAAGGGTAGAACACCAACAATATATAAATCGTGTTACCAGCAACTTCCGTACTTCCGAAGCAATAATCGAGTGACAAATATCGATATGGGTTTCGCATACTTGTTCTCAGTTTGGGAAAACCAAAAAATATTTTGAAAATCCGACGCTGCTTAAATAGTTGTAAGTTTAGATTCTGTGACTTTTTTGTAAATTATTTACGTATTTTAAATTTATGAAAATAAATTATTGACAGTTTTCCTGAGGGCGACACAGTTCGCCGGAACGTTGAAATGAAGTTTTAGTCATTTCTTCCTTCACGTTTGCTTCGGGGAGGTCGATAAATTCTCCAACATCTCTGTTAAATTAAAAATATCAAGAAGATTCGGCGAAATTTATATGGAAATTTATGGTTCTTTGCGTACTTTAAGATGCACCGATTTCCCCGATTCTCTAACTTCAAAATTGACCGAAATACGTTTCTAGTAACGAACATTTGTTGATGAAAATGTTGAGAAAAATTAATTTGGAGAAATGCTCAATTTGGCCTTTGTTCTTAAGCATTTGTTAAGACATGAACTGTGGATTGCAGATGGTCTCATTAATTTGTCGTGAACTGCGCCAAATTAAAATGAATTTGAAAATACAGAATAATAATTTAGCAATAAGTCGCCATTTTGAAGTAGTGAGGTCAGATGGGAAATTTTATATTGTATGAACTGCAAAGATATGTTTGAACGTAAGTCTGACCAAGAAAATAAAATTTTATATAAACTATTGAAATATCGAAATTTACAAAATTCTTTTTTGGTTTAAACAATTTAGCGAGGATGAATGTCAATTTCGCATTCCAGAACACACGTATCTTATATAAAGTTCCATTCTGAATAATATTGATACTCAGCTTTTTTACGTAAAATTAATAATAAAAAAGCTACAGAGGATAAACCAAAAATAAATGCATTTTTGAACTTTATTTTGCAATCATAACGATTTTTCGAGGTAGGTACATTGTAGAGACTTTATGTTAGTTTTCAGTACACTAACTTTTACCAGTTCTAATAATAAAACTGCTAGTGGCACAAACTTTCAAATTTATCCTGTACAGTTACCTAAGGCCCCGACTACTTGGAACTTGCGATGCAACGCATTACCGTCGAACCAAGCTGTCATAGACATCCTATATTAAGCTGGTTTGTAATTGTTCCACCAGCTTTGATCTGCTTCTCTCCTCAGATCCTCCCTTCTCCTTGACGTCTCGCGTAAATCAGAGAAACATCATCAACTTATGTGCTTTCTCCCATTCATACCACCTCGAGACGCTCTGCCTCGCCAACCTGAGCAACGAGTAACGGGCCAAATTTTGCCACATTACAATAAATGTATGGAGACCTCATATCAGTATCAGAAGGGAGACGTCACTGCGGTCGTATCCCTGCGGTAGTATACCCTGTGGTCGTATCCCTGCGTCCGTATCCCCTTTGGTAGCATCCCCTGCAGCAATAGCGTCCTCCAGCAGAAACATCATGTGGCAGTGCCATCATAACATATCTACTCAATCGGACTTTAATGACGATAAATATATGATTCCAATTAAAACCTGAATATAGTATAGACTTACAAAATAAAGAACGATTTATTATCTCAAAACTTTAGAATCTAACTAGTTATAAAGCTCAAATATTATCGACATTGTTTGTATATTTTTGTTCAATCAACTTGTAATGTATTTGTTTTGTTACTCTTCTTTATTAGGTATTCGGCCGCATTTAGTGTATTTATTACAAATATACCACAATTAATGGATCAAAATCATAGTATGGGATTATTTATGATACAACCAATTTTAACCATTCTACAAAATTGTACGTACCCACCGCATAAATCCGGTGTTGTTGATACATTTTCTCCGACATACAGTTTGTGGTATCTCGAGAGCTATTCCAGAAGATCATGGTTAATGACATTACTTGTTATTCTTTACAAGGTAAATCTGAGTAAACTAATTTTTTTGTGTGCTATGATTATAAAGCAATCCCAAATAAGTATATTTTTATTGTTTCCAGTATGAATATCGACAGCAGCAATGGTTTAATACACTTCAAGTACTAATTAAAATTGTACTGAATACTCTTGATAGGCAGTATCATAAATGCAGACATATCCCGCCTACGGTTGTTATGTCGAGTATTCCTTTAAGATCTAGAGGTAATAATTTTTTTAAATTAGTATTTTAAAATATCAATTTTTATTATATCTTTTTAGAGAATTATAAATATTGAGTATATTATTACGGAATGCATTTATATGAGTATCAGCGACACGTTTCACCGCGTATACATAGAGAAGTATGTACATAAGGAATTAATCGGTCTACAAACTGTAACATGGTAATTCTTTCCCGCACAAGATCACCAAATTAGTTTACAAAATTATTTATAGCTTCCGGCTGACTCCGCGCTTAAGTTGAGTATTTGAAATGGTGGAAAGCGGGAATGTGGTTTTTTTGGCCTCGAAATAATCGCATGGGCCAAAGGCTGAATTACTATCTCCTTGGATAGACCACAAATTCCGCGAAAATAAAACAGAGCCACGAAATCCTCTAAGGATGCTTCGATTATATTAAAATGATAGCAAAGTAATATTCTACAAATTCTTTCTTTAAAATAGCCAGATACTACTACGAGAAATCAAAACACAATTCTAAGAAAAATTATATTTCTCTTTCTGCTATTTACCTCCTTCCTATATGTACAACACATTGTACGTTCTAAAATCAAATGTATCTAATCTAATCTAATCTATTCTAATACTCTCCACAACAGATATAATTAATTTTAAAAATGTATATTAATTGCTCACCAATGTAGAATTCAATTTATGGAAACAATTGAATCAAAGGTCGCGATTGCGACGATGACCGAATTAAATTAATATACATATCATTAATTTGATTTTTTTAACGTCTATCTACTGTAACGAAAGGTTAGGTGGCGATATTCGAATTTCAGGTGCGCTCGTTTGCTCACACGATGCGATCGACATAGCAGGTATCGCTGCTGTGTGACGGCGAGGGACGCGCGGGAAGAGTAGAAAGCAGACCGGCGTGCGTCTATCGACAGATACAATTCGACCATGCCGGCGTGCATACTTAGTTTCGGGCGATACGACATCATTAGGGAAAAAACCGCCGAAGTCACCGAAAACAGCTACCTGATAAGGGAGACAGGAATGGAAGAAGCTTTGCAGCCGACATCTTGCGCAGAGAGAAAAGGGATGCCTTCCTCTCTGACTTTCCGGAAGCATCTGATCGAGCCCATTTGTTCGTTGTTGTTCCGGAGGCGTGCAAACGAGTGGTATTTTTGCTAACTCGTTTCACTAGTCAAGGTGCCGTCAATCGAGTATGCTTTGCCACGTGACACTCGATTCGCCTTTATTATAATAATACTGAGTAATTTCTCCGCTGTCGCCCGAATCGACCTTTAAATGCGGATATTGTACTTATTGTTTTGACTTTTTAACATACGAGTCTCGGACTGATTTTTACTAGCTATCCATAGAACATCATATTCTTGTTTTCTTTGAAACTATAACCTTCTGCACTTCGAACTTCTTAGTTAAGTCTAGTACGGAAAAGTGTAGTGTCGAGCTAACACTACACATTTGTTTTCGAGATCAATTGGCCCTATTGGTGAACACAGTCGCTGAGGACGAGCTACGCCGGAGTAGCCTTCTATAGGTAGGAAGCTCCGTGATACGACGACACTCTGTGGTCGTCGTACAAAGTGAATTAGTCCCATTACATAAACAAACTTCGAATTTACATAAATGAATAAATCTCGATATTTTTTTTAGCTAATGCAAAGGAAACAAACAAATAATGCAAATGTTATTTTATTTGCATTTGCGGTATTAACTATTTCTTTACTATCTCTACTAAACTCTTTAATTGCTATTCCTTATAATAAAATATCATATGAATTTTCAAAGCATTATCATTTAGATAAAACATGTCAATACGTATTTTATCCTTTCATCCAGTAGCGCGGTACCGTCACGAAGGCAAGTTTAAAAGCTTGGCGGCGCCCGCGTACACTATTTACTTCTATATTGGTCTGCCGGATTTTCAATTAAAGAAAAAAGATATTAGTCATCAGTATACCTCACATATTTCGATGCATTATAATAGCTAACAAGATAATCTACCATATTCAAACGAAATATTATCAAAAAACTCGTTTAGTTATTAATAATTCCATTGTGTATTTTGTAAGTGCTGGAATCAATATCTTATTTTTTCTTCAGCCCGAAAGTGTTCTCACAAGTTAGCCGCTATTGAGCCACCTATAGTGCATATTTCTCTATATATACAAGATAGGTATATTACTTTCCTACATGATGATGCTAAATATACTTTATGATTATAAAGTAAATAACGTTGCTCGATTTAAAATAATAAATCTTGAAACTAATTTAGTAGTAAAAAAAACTTGAGATAAGTTAAGCTATGTAGATACTAAAGGCAAAGTAAAATTTCTAATTTATTTGTATAAAAGTAAAAATAATGAGCTGTACTAAAGGCAAAATAAAGTTTCTAATTTATTTATTATTACATAAAAGTGAAAATAAAACAGTTTGTATGTATATGACTTTGCAAATAAGTAGGCTATTGTATGAAAAATTATATATGCTTTACGTTTGATTTTGCAAAAAGTAGGTTATCTATAGTGAATTATTTTTTATAATAAAGCGTGGATCTATAACAGAAGGATTGAAAAAAACAAGTTAAGAGAATATCATATCAAAAGCAGTATAAATAGTTTTTATCATGGACTTTAAACATTTTTGCACATCTGATGAAGGTTGATTATTTAGAAGATAAAGATGTAACTCCGTAAGGATTTTTAATATTCTATAGTTGTAATTAATATATCATTTCTATTGATTTTTATGTATATGCATTTTATATATATGCAGATCCATGACAGGGTATATTGATTCAATACATGCTCCGGCTCCAGCTGGAAACGATAATGAGATTTTAGTAGTTAGGGCAGAGCTGATACCACGCCATGCTGGTCCCACGCCACTTCCTCAGTCGGTAAGGTAGATTTGCTCAATGGGTAACTCAGTCGATAAAAGTAGGTCGCTATAAGGCCCCCGCCAGCAGCGCTACCCAGTCGCGAGTTCGCCAGCCCCGCGAGTACGCCAGTCTCTTCCCACCCAGTATGCCAGCCTCCGCACTCAGTCCGCCAGTCTGCCCACCCAGTACGCCAGCCTCCCCACCCGGTCGGTATGACCCCAGCCTCCCCACGCAGTCGCGAGTACGCCAGCCAGAGCCTCCCACCCAGCCCGCGAGTACGCCAGCACCACTAACGCTACCGCGCGCCACCAGCGCCACCTCGTTTTAAAAAGAATTAAATAATAAGACAAATATTTGGCTATCAGTTTTCTATTTTCACATTACAGCTTATACTTGAAAGCCTGGATTAACATATGCGGAATGCTATATTTAATGCAGATTCTCTCTAAGAGGCGCTACGCCTTCGATCGATTAGGTGTGAAACGTCGTCCGAAAAAATACCCTTGCTCCTGCGCTTTTCATTTGATTTACACGTCCCCGCTTTATGTAGAACCTCTGAAAATTTGCTCGAAAACAGCTCCCCCTCTCTTGCGCTTTCCATGTAGTTTTCACGTCCCCACTTTTTCGAAACAAGACTTAACACAGACTCTCTCTTAGAGACGCTTCGCCCTCGATTGCTTACCTCGAAAACATCATCCGAAAAAGTTCCCTTCCTCCTGCGATTTTCCATTTGATTTACACGTCCCCACTTTTTCGAAAACACACAGCGAAGGACTAGCTACATCTTCTTATTGTAACGAACTTAATGCCGGCGCTATGTTTATGAGTATTGAAGAAGCTTCCCTTTCTCTAGCGTTTTTTCATACATATCCATTAACCCCACTTTTAGATTTTAAGGGGTTATGACAGTGTTAAAATTTTGAAAATATTAATTTTTTTTTATTCACTTATTTCACATTTAATAGTCCGTAGAATATGGTCCTGAAAGCCGTTTTTGGCTAAAAAAATTTTCCTCGAAGATATCAACAAAAAACTAACAAATCTGTTTCAAGTAAATTTTTGAAAAATCGTGATTTTTAAATATTTTAATTAGGCCAAACTTGTGGAAAGGATTGTTCTAACCCACTTTTTACAGAGTTATTTCATGAGAAATCTTACTGAAAATACGACTTAAAAACTGTTTTACAAACTGTTTTTTTCTGAAGAGTTATGAAATTATTTCCGTAAAATAAATAAAATCCGTAAAATTAATTTTTCTATGTGTGATTTTATGTTAATAAACTCAATGCGTTAAAGTAAAGGCATTCAACAAATTTGAATTTGCCACTCGAACAGGTTGTACCTCACAGCGTCCGGTCGAGAATGAAGATTACTGTTTGATCTGTATAGTAGAATTTTCTGTAAAGCAGCAGAAAGCAGCCAAACAGCTGCTTTACATCCAAAACACTAGATCAGTGCAGTTAGTCTGCTAGCTGCTGTAACAATGCTTATAACCTCAGTGGTGTTGTAAAAGTGCAAGAGCTTCTGCAGAATACAAAAATTATTCAGTTAAGTATTGGAAACTAATTAGTAATAATTGTGTTCATAATGAGCTTTTTCTTTGTAAATAATTTACTATGCGTCTCTTCGAGCCAAATCGTTTTATTTATACAAAATTCGCCAAACGTTTCAGGATATATGTATCCCCTCTTCAGTGGCTAATATGTAAAAAACCTCCATCTTTCACATAGTAAAAAGACAAGGAATATCGCATATGGCGAGGATTTTGACTCGAGAATTATAAAACAGTACGGTTTTTTACCGGTGCCATTAGATGTCAATATGGCACCGGTAAAAAACCGTACCGTTTTAATCCTCGCCATATGCGATATTCCTTGTCTTTTTACTATGTGAAAGATGGAGGTTTTTTACATATTAGCCACTGAAGAGGGGATACATATATCCTGAAACGTTTGGGGAATTTTGTATAAATAAAACGATTTGGCTCGAAGAGACGCATAGTAAATTATTTACAATATTCCAACATCGAGCGATAGATTCACATTTAAATAAATAAACGAGCTTTTTCTTTGTTGGTTTATTTTTTGCTTTTAGGTATACGGGTGCAATCCAGCAAGATGGGAGTTTATATTGACTGTCCGGAGTATTATTTTGCATACTTTTTAACAACTTGCAGTGTATTTAATAATGGTAAGTATTGCATGTAATTGTAATTCATAAATATAACTTGATTATGAATAGCTAACGATAATTTTTATTTTATTTCCAGCTTCTAAATGCTATTATCACACAGCATGATATGCGCATACCACCAAATATACTTTATTGTATGTATATTTGAATACCAAAAGCAAATCAAGGTATGCCACATAGTTTCTGTAAGTATAGCTGAGTTCATTTGTATGATTTACATTATAAAATTTAAATGCGTTTTACTCAAATTTAGTTTTTTCATTCTTTTCATGTACTTGCCGCAGCTTTCTGAAGAAACCGTAACATCAATCCGGATGAACCAAAGTGTGAAACCTTCCTAATGAGTATGGTCACAAACTGAGTGGAGCAGAATTGGCAAAAATAAGTTCAAAGTGAATGTTACGTATGTTTACAAATGTAACATTTACTATAATTATTAATATTGTCAATATATGTTTAATTAATTATATTGATTTTGTGTTTTTCAGGAATCTGTTTCACTTAGTCTGAGACCAGACTCATAAGGAAGATTGGGCACTTTGATTCATTAGAATTGATGGTACGGCTCCATCAGAACCATGCGGCAAGCAAACAAAAGTGATGAAAATCATGATTTTTGGTAAGCAATTCCTTTAATTGTTTTTAAATATTACACTCACTTTTTGCATATTATTTATGCATAAAAGTGATGTATAATACTTGTATTTGAAAGCAAAAATATAGTTTTTAGAGCACCTATATATCTATTAATTTTTTACAACACTAACAATTTTTCGTTTTTTTCAGGTTTTAACACTGTCATAACCCCTTAAGGATGGATTGACACTGCAAATAACCTCCCACTCTCGCACTTTAACATACACAGGATGTGGGACCAGGAAGTGAGGAGGAAATATCGACGGCTGAGATTAAATGGCTGCTTATTCAGCATCCGTTTGAAGACGCTGCTTATTCAGAGTCCGGTTGAAGAAGCTGCTTATTCAAAGTCCACTTGAAGAAGCTGCTTATTCATAGTCCGGTTGAAGAAGCTGCTTATTCAAAATGACATTTTTTTTTTAATTTTGTTGTGGCAACCCTGCGAGAATTTAAAATCTGCTTTACGGCGGAAATGAGCAGTGAAAAAAATCGGAAAAATTCGGAAAAATTCGAAATTGTCGCTACAGAGAAGGTTTCGATCATCATATATATGCTCATTTTTCCTACACCCACCTACACACACACACACACACATTTGCTCTCTTACATATGCTTAAAGAAGGGTAACACAGGAATTTGTTAGTGATCCTGTTGGTTGCGAGAGAGAGATGTGGAGAGAGAGAAAGAGAGAGAGTTTTAGAAAAAGACGTGAAGACGTAGAAGACGCGCTTCACATATATAGCACACGAAGGGTAAAACAGGAAGTTGTTAGTGATCCTGTGTGAGAGAGAGAGGGATCGAGATTTAGAGAGACTGTAGTATATGCGCACGCGACGGGTAAAACAGAACAGTGATCCTGTGACTGTAGCGGTAACAGTGAGAGGAGGGGATGTAGTGTAGCAGAAGATGCTTTGCGCGTTCGCTATACAGGTATACAAAATATTCTCTCTAGCTATTACTCTATGGGACTATGCTGATAATATATCAACTATCCTTTCTCTTTCTCTTTTTTTGATGAGTCGTTGGAACATAGTAAATGCATCTCAGTTTTCGAATGCTGTTAACAGAAGTAAGACGTAAATTCTGAAAAATTTCAACATGTCCATAACTAAAGAAATAAGCTAAAATTCTTCAGATTATTTATTCATCAAAATATTAAACAAAGAAACTAATAAATATTTTAGTAATTGATTTATCAATTATTAAGGTGGTCGTTTCACGGGTTAGTATGTTAAAGAACCGTGCACTTTTTAACTCAATACCGTACACTCAATACAATCTATTGGGTGCCGATAGAGGATGAGTGCAATAGGGAGTCGGAGAATTTGATCCGATTTGCATTGACTTGGTGCCCGAATGCATCGACTTAGAGCCTCAGGAGTCTGGAATATATTAACTTAGAGACTCCTAAATACATCGAAACATAAATTAATAAATAAATAAAAGCGTCATTGATAAAATGTGCACACATGAATTTAAGCATGAACGCGCAAGAGCATAATATATAAATAAGAGAAAGAATAGAGAGACAGTGACGCTAATAATAATAAAATATGTACTGAAAAGCTAGATTTTTGCTCATGCATGTAAAGAATATTCTTTAATCACCTCACTCACTCATTTAATAGAGAAATATAATAGAGACATAACTTACATTGCATTGGACCACACTTATTTTCTAGTTTACTTAAACTAGGTTAGGTTATGTGGGCTGTCCGTGTTAGGATGTTTAACAGTAAATGATGAAGGAAGAGGAGGAATGGCATAATGGGTTAGATCTAAGTGCCAAATCCGGCACGTCTCCGAGCAGGGGCCGCCGGCATCACCTCCAGTGACTTACTGATACTAATGCTGATACTCATACGGAGAAGCTGTTTGGACTCGGATCCTTATTAAATCTTGCAGAAGTGACTAGTGTTCAACAACTAGTTTTCAAGCATATAAAGTCCTGATGCAGAATAAAAGTGGTAAGTATATTTTATTCGACTAATTAAACAATAAAAGTTTAATTGCATTTTTCTCAGTTTTTGTTTTTTTATGATTTCAGGATCACTTGCCATAAGGTTTCTCAGCAATGCATGGATCAAATGGACTCAAATTACACATTCTGAGGAGACTGACAATATAGGAAGATTTTCCATGTTAAACGAAGCTGTTTCAACAACCGGATCCTCAGATATCATACGGAAAATAATGAATACAAAATATATTTCATATATAGAGCTATTAGTGATATAGCTATATATTTTTCTGTTAAAATTCAAGTACTTTATGCGCATTTTTAGCAGAAAAATAAATTTGTAATTTAAAATTAAAATTGAAAATTTTTATTAATCTGATAATTTTCTATTTTTTTTCAGGATTTAGCCCAGGCCTGACCCCTTAATTGTAAAAACATGTAAAAGTGAATGAAATAATTAATTATAAAACACAATTACTTTTCTGTTATAAACGAATTTATTCAAAAATATATCAAACTTTTCCATTTAAAAGTATAAAAATAAAATAGAATGAAACTAAACAATTTTCTTTGTTGCTAATCATTGATATGTATCTTATATATATACCCTCTTTGTTATAAATTTTCATTATATTTTTATACTACTTTTCAAAAAAATTTAATGATCATTTGTAATCGTTGTACTTAAACATACTGCATGTTATTCAAAAATATATCTTTGACGCACAAGTGATCCACATTTTTATCACATGAAAAATCTAAACAATTACTATTTTTTCTTAAACCAGTTTCTTACTGAAGCTCATTAAAAAAGTTTAACGATGAACACATTTCTTAAAAACATATCAATTAACTAAATTAATCTCTAGTAGTTAAATACTACATTAGTTTCAACATTTTCTTAAGGGGTTATGCCTGAGTTAAACCTGTAAAAAAGAAATTAATAAGTAATAGGCTGGAAAAAATTATATATTCATAGTATCAAAAAAATCTTTCTCCTACTTAAAATGTAGGTATTAAATATATTTTTAACTTTTTTTAAAAAATTATATATCTATACTTACATTGTAAACAGTTCCATGCATGAATCACTAATTTTCAGGATTTTTTTCCCTTTGCCGCAGGATATCTCAACATCCGAGTGATGAATTGAGACCAGACAGGATGGGAATTCTTGTGAATATATATCTTCATAGCTTGAACGGATGACTTTTCTGAAATATATAAAATATTTAGTAACACATAACTTCATAATATTAATAATTATAGTGAATTGTGCGTAGTTCACATGCGTAACATTCTTTAAACTTACCTTAGCCAATTTTGCTCCGTTCAAGCTATGACGAAGGGTTTCCTGAAGCTCACCAAAAAATTTCAGCTTGATTAGACTGATGGTTCCTGAGAAATCCTGCGGCAAGTAACCTAAAATCATAAAAATTCAAAACTTGAGAAAAATGCATTTAAAGTTTATGCAAGATACTTATGTATACTTATCGAGTAGTACTTACATGAACTGCTTGGCATATTTTTGTTATATTTTAACATAAAATACCTATATTCTACGGGATATTTGAAGACCCGGGTGCTGTACATGTTGATATACCAATATCAAAAGCTGAAAATGAAATTTAAGTTTTTTACACGCATTCACAGTCAGCATGTTTTACATGAATATAATTTTTGTTATTGCTTACCTATTACTTAACAGGATTGTTAACAATTACAGTAGACTTTGAGAACATCTTACACATAGGCATCTTCTAATGCACATGAGATTCATCATAGTCCATATACCTAAAATTAAAGAATACACTCACAAAGAACAGATTCTTAAAAAATAATATGTTGTTTATAGTCCAAAACACTTATCTAAATTTGAACACCAGTGAGACTTAGAAGTTATCACAACAGCACAATATCCAGCTTGCAAATACACTACAGACAACAAACGAAAAACAGCTGTCTGAATTCTGAATGCAAACTCGACTAAGTCGGTAAAACAATGATTTCCTTTTCCATATGATACAAGGTGCCATTTTTCAGGCGGTAATTTAAATTTTCACGTATATTTTTTACCCCTTTATAAGTTTGATTAAAAAATAACAAGACTAAATTTAAATCCTAAATTTATTTTATTTTGAACATTCAAAAAATCTATGATTTTATAAAAATTAGTTATTTACAGTAAGAAATGTTCAGTAAATAATATTTTGTTTTTTTTTCAATCAAATTGCATTTTCAAAAGGAGTTTGTAAACCCATTTAATGTTACATTTTCTATGAAAAGGCAATGGTTTTGAATAATCAAAAGTGCTATAAGACAAAACATCAATAATACGCAATTTTGAAAAATTATACTTTTTTAGTATTTTGCCTATAACTTTGTAGCAGAATTTTTTCGGGCAAAAAGGACTTCAGCAACGTATTCTACAGTAAATTTGCCATAAAAAATCAAATGAAAAAATTTTTGTTTTTTTTTTTAATTTTAACTGAGGCATAACCCCTTAAATGCCTATGCAAATTACTGCAAAAAAAATATTCTTTGTCATGAATTAATTCAGCTCAAGTAGTTAGGTACTACATTACTTTAGACATTTTCTTAAATCTAATAAAAGACTAATTCGAGAACAAATTAGAGATTTGTTTCTGTGGATGAACGAACATGTTTAATAGGTCTTGATCCATGACGAACAGATGATTCTGGTAATGGTTTTGTCTCTGGGTGCAACTCGACATCACTCATCTTGTCGCATAAAAGTACCACTAAACCATCTACAAAAGAATGAATATTCAGAAATTAAAAGAAAATTAGTTAAAACAATTAAAAGGAAAAAGATTTAAAAACCTTCAGCTATTATAGACCCTTTGATTGTAACATTTTCAACGAGTTCCAAATTACTCAGGTCAAACTGATTGCCTTGTACTGTAAGTTTCTTTTTACCATCTGTGATGGCTCCTACACTGTAACTCATTTGACTACTGCTGTTGTATGCCAAAAGAAACTTAGATCTTATGTATCCTGAAATTTGTATAAAACAAATAAATATAATTTCTATATGTATACAAGAATCTACATATGAAAGATGAAAAATTAATATATTTACCAGCACGTCCTTCCATTGAATGGATAAGTCAAATGTAGTCTTACTAAAATTACTGGACGAGCAACGAAGCAATGCATGATATCCTAGGAATTTAATTTCTGTGTTCCCTCTGTTACAAATTACAAATGGAACCATGTTTTTCTCTTTAATCTTTGAAAGGAAGACAGTCCGACAAAAACCTCTATTCATATCAATTACCTATAAATATTAGAAATATGTAAAATAGGTATAGCTAAGATATATGTATTTTCAAGCAAAAATACTAACTCGACCAGAGCTTACATCTTTTAAGTATCGGTCAATGAGATCACCGCCCCATATTAGGATGGTAATGCGCTTGTGACCATTGGAAACAATGAATTTAAATAAAATTAGTAGTTAGAGCATAGCTGATACCACGCCATGCTGGTCCCACGCCACTTCCTCAGTCGGTAAGGTAGATTTGCTCAGTGGGTAACTCAGTCGATAAAAGTAGGTCACTATAAGGCTCCCGCCAGCTGTGCCACCCAGTCGCCAGTCTCTCCCCACCCAGTCGCGAGTACGCCAGCCTCCCCACTCAGTACGCCAGTCTGCCCACTCAGTAAGCTAGCCTCACCACCCGGTCGGTACGGCCCCAGACTCCCCACCCGGTCCGTATGACCCCAGCCTCCCCACGCAGTCGCGAGTACACCAGCCAGCGCCTCCCACCCAGCCCGCTAGTACGCCAGCACCACCAGCGCTACCGTGCGCCACCAGCGCCATCTCGTTTTAAAAAGAGTTATAAATAATAAGATAAATATTTGGTTATCAGTTTTCTATTTTCACATTACAGCTTATACTGAAAAGCCTGGATTAACATATTTCAAGGTAAAAGGCTGGCAAGTATAAGGTCGTTTCTTCATGTAAAAATTAAAGATTAATTTTACAACTCTTGATAACCTTAATGTAAAAAAAACGCTTAATAACACTTATGCAGACAAAACCAAACTTTTATTAACATTCATATAGAAAAAATAAAAATTCTTAAAGCTTACTCTAAAATTCAACATTAATTTTCAAACTTCGACAACTCTTATGAAGTCGAAATTATAAGTGCTGTATTCTATACAGTTATTTAATTATGGAAATTAAAGATCTTGATAACACTCATATAGACAAAATACTAGTAGCTTTAAGATTAATTTTATAACTTTTGACAACCTTAATGTCACAAAAAATCTAAGAGTTCACTCTATCTATACGGTTATTTCATTGATTTCATCAAGGTTCATTTTCGAACTCTCGATTTCCAATCTTTATATGGTAAAAATTCAAATCTATCTGTCTATGAAAATATTTACGCATAAACATCTTCACGTTAAGGGTTGTTGATCAGACTACTATTCCTTTAGTGTTACCTTTCCTATATCTTCGATTTTACATAAATTTAAATTTTAATTTTAACAAAAGAAAGTTATGGTATCAATAAATAAATTGGCAAGTTCTTTTATAAAAAGCAATCAATTTGAAATAAATAAATAAGCGTTTAAAAGGGGGAGGATTATAAATATATATGTATTTATATAAACACTTGACCAAATTGCAGCATGTGAAGGGGTGGATAGCCTGTGAAATGATACAGTTGGGTACAATTAAAACTTTGAATAATTGCGACTGCTACCACGTTCTGCGCAATCTAGCTGACGTTTGGTGACCGATCACGATGACGCCGTATTTACCATGGGAGATTAGGCCACCATTCTTCCGGTAAATTGGGCGTTGCGTGATGGCGTCACAAACATGCGCAGAACGTAGCGCCAATATGTTATTATTCAAAGTTTCAATTTAACTCTATGGTACATGTAATAGAATGGCATGATGTTCTTACATGACATTATCACATGACAAATGTGCCCATACTGTGGTAATATCATGTTTGTCTAAAATTATTATGCAATTTAACACGATTGTTTCGCATCCTGAAAACTTTTTCTTTTATTTATGGAAGCAACGAGCGGATGTACAATCTACTCTACTTAGTAATTTAGTTATTTTGCTATCCTTATTTCATTAAAAATCTACGTCTAGAACGATTATATACAATTATATATTCTGTCTGCCCACTCAGTACGCTAGCCTCCCCACCCGGTCGGTACGGTCCCAGCCTCCCCACGCAGTCGTGAGTACACCAGCCAGCGCCTCCCACCCAGCCCGCTAGTACGCCAGCACCACCAGCGCTACCGTGCGCCACCAGCGCCATTTCGTTTTAAAAAGAGTTATAAATAATAAGATAAATATTTGGCTATCAGTTTTCTATTTTCACATTACAGCTTATATTTGAAAGCCTGGATTAACATATTTCAAGGTAAAAGGCTGGCAAGTATAAGGTCGTTTCTTCATGTAAAAATTAAAGATTAATTTTACAAGCTTACTCTAAAGCTTACTCTAAAATTCAACATTAATTTTCAAACTTCGACAACTCTTATGTAGTCGAAATTATAAGTGCTGTATTCTATACAGTTATTTAATTATGGAAATTAAAGATCTTGATAACACTTATATAGACAAAATACTAGTAGCTTTACTGCATACTCTTAAGACGAATTGATTTTATAATCGTCAGGTCAACAAATAATATATCTTCTTTCCTCTTGTGAATAAGTGATCGAACACAAATACTGGAAGAATATGTGATACTTATAGATCAATTTGGAAAACAAATAATTATGTTAGGATGAATGTCTTCTATTACCTATTCAATGAGTTAATCACAATCACTCAAATCATGATGCTTATACATTAAGCTAAAAAATCCGAAACTCTCATGTATGAAAACATGAACGTGTAACCATCTTCGCGTTAAGGGTCTGTTGGGCAGATTACCATTTCTTTAGTGTCACTTCTCCTTTGATTATCTATACCTTCGATTTGACATAAATTCTCATTTCAATTTTAAGAAAAGAAAGTTATGATATCAATAAATAAATTGGCAAGTTTTTTATTATAAAACGTAATTGTTTTCAAATAAATAAATAACCGATTAAATTGAGGAAGGATTATAAATATATGTGTTCACATAAACACTCAATCAAATTGCAGCATATGAAAAGGTGGATAGTCTCTGAAAAGATACAGTCGAGTACAATTAAAACTTTCAATAATTGCGACTGCTGCCACGTTCTGTACATGTAATAGAATGGTATGATGTTCTTACATGACATTATCACATGACAAATGTGCCCATAAAATGTAGTATCATGTTTGTCTAAAATTATTATGTAATTTAACAAAATTGTTTCGCATCATGAAAACTTTTTCATTTATTTATGGGAGCTACGAGCGGATGTACAATCTACTCTACTTAGTAATTCAGTAAATGTATTGCTATCCTTATTTCATTAAAAATCTATGTCCAGGATGATTATATACAATTATATATGAGATTTAAATTCTGTTGATTTACATACATTTAAAAAAACAGGAACAAATTCTATCATGTAGAACGCAATTTTTTTACGGAAAAACTTGCCGCCCCGTCCTATCATAGATAATCGATGAACCACTAAATGTCAGTGTAATTAACAATATCATAGAATTTTTAATATAGTTAATTTATCGTCCTATTATCCTATAATGTGTACTACTCAAATCATTATACTAAACTGTGAGACCAATGGCCTCAAATAATAATAAACAATGGAATTCCATTTTTTAATTAAGTAAAGATTTTTATTAAGTAAAGATTTAAAACTAAAAGCTGTAAACTACTTAAATATTAATTTAAAATTTTTAAACTTGATTTATTTTCCAACTTGAGTCATAGAAATTTATTTTATAACATTTTTGTAATAAATTTAAAATATTAATGTATATATGCTCAGAGATTATTGTAATAATAATTATTTTTTGGGCAAAATTAATCTGTAGAACAAATAGATTTTTTAGATTATTATTAGTCACAAAGAAATCTATCTTTTCCATACCACCTTCGAGATAAATAAAACAGCGCGTTTTTTTTTCTTTATTGACACTAAATTTTATGATAAGTTCCATAATTATTTGTCTCTATCTCTATCTAATCTATACGTATAAAATTATTGCTGATTAATTAACTGATAACTGCTTTCTTGAAAGCATTTGTACGTTACGTATACTATTGTCATGCAGATCATGAGTGATATAGCATTTGAATATTTATACAAGTTTACATCGTATCCTTCACAATTGTTTAATCTATATTATAGAATAATGAAAATAATATTTAGAATAAAAAGAAGTATATGTAAGTTAGTTTCCAATATCCCTATGATTCTTTATGATAGACGTATTATCATTTTTAATGCAACCCACCTAATTCGGTAAACGTTTAGAAAACTGTAATCGAATTTAAACTTTATGAAAACTTGTAAAAAATAGTGTCTGTAAAGTTGTGGTATCCCCTGTATGACTTTCACATAAATACTTACACGGTTGACATCATAAATTTAGTGTCTAAATTTTCAGGTAGGTCTCCCTGAAAATCATCTAGACCATATTTGAGCTATTCAATATTGAATATTATAAAAACTTTCGTCGATACTAAACAATGAAAATTTCACTAGCTTGTCATGTCAAAAGAATTCTTTCCTTGTAAAATCTGATAGTTATATGCCTTCATATGTTCTCGTTACCGTATACTAAACAAAAAATGCTTTTCCCTTCAGAAAAGCTCGTTAAATCTGGAATCTGAGTGTACTTTCTCTCTCCAAATTGCGAACAAATTCTAAACCACTTGTCTTCTGAACTTATAGAATAATTATAAATAGGAAAACATCCACTGCAAATCTGACAAAACTTTCAATGATAAATAAATGATGCAAACACAACACTTTCACTAGCTTGTCACGTAACAAGAAAATTCTGTATAATATGATAGTTGTATTCCTTCCAGTAAAACCTGATAAAGTCTCGTTACATCTAGAATCTGAGTGTACTTGCTCTCTCAAAATTGGGTGAAAATTCTAAATCACTTGTCTTCTTGACTTGTGCAATAATTATAAATCTTGTAAAAATATTTTGCCCATCACTAGCTTCTCACAGGAATATAACATGACAGTTGCGTAACTTCTTAATAAAAATAGAAAAACATGCACTGCAAACACTAAAAACTTTTCTCGATACTAAAAAATGAAAATTTCACCAGCTTGTCATGTCACGAGAATTCTTCGCTTTTAAAATTGTATGCCATCTCAAGTTCTCTTTATACCGTATACTAAGTAAAACATGCTTTTCCATTGAGAAAAGTCTCGTTACATCTGGAACCACGTGTCTTCTGAACTTATAGAATAATAACAAAACTCTCTATTATACTTAAAAAGCACAACACTTTCACTAGCTTGTCACATAACAAGAAAATTATTGATAATCTTATAGTTGAATAATGCCTTCCAATGAAACTTGAAAAAGTCTCGTTACATCTGGAATATGAGTATACTTGCTCTCTAAAAATTGGGAGAAACTTCTAAAAAATCACTTGTCTTCTGAACTTCCTTCCGCTTGCACCAGGTATTCAGCTAACTTAATAAATATTCTTACTTCACAGCATAATGAATACTGCAGATCATATATATTTAGAATTAAAACTTTTTTCAATCACAATATAACCTCCCAAAAGTATCTGAAAAAGAAAAGAGAACATTTAAACAAAGTTTCAGTTCACGAAACCTTGATTTATATTGTATATTAATAAATCACAATCATAACACTAAATACTTATCTAATCTAATTATATACGCTATTAATCATATTTATCATTATGAAAGAAATTGACTTATTTCTCACTGTTTTTAAATGACACTGTTTTAAAATATTAAACTTATGATATATTTCGCACTATCACAATATTTTATAATAATATGTTAAATTATTAATTAAAATATTTACGTTGATTATTATAAACATAAACAATGTTTCACCGTAAAACATCGTCTGCATCTGCTCTGCATTTACAAGTAGATCTATATTAATGCATGGTGTGCTATATATTATTACGGAAATACGTAGAGCTGACGTAACCGGAAAAATTGTTCAGTTTCAATTCTTCTCTCTTGATGAGAATCTAGGGGCTCGAACTTTCACTTTACAATATCTGTTGATAGGAGCATTTTCAGAAAATGTGACCCTGATGTGATTTTGTTAGTTTCGTCTCAAGCTTTCGTTTGAGTATTTCTGTGACAAATAATACTGTCAAAGTGAAGAAAACCGTAAGTCGAGTTTCCAACAATGCCTATGAGATGTATAATAGGGTCTGGCTAGCGCCCGACGGCGGCGTACGTACTCATGTACCTTATACTTGCCATCGTGGCGCTACCGCGCCCCTTGATGCGAGATGCTATATTTAATGCAGATTCTCTCTAAGAGACACTACGCCTTCGATCGATTACGTGTGAAACGTCGTCCGGAAAAATACCCTTGCTCCTGCGCTTTTCCATTTGATTTACACCTCCCCGCTTTGTGTAGAACCTCTGAAAATTTGCTCGAAAACATCTCCCCTCTCTTGCGCTTTCCATTTGATTTACACGTCCCCACTTTTTCGAAAACACACAGCGAAGAACTAGCTAGACCTTCTTATTGTAACGAACTTAACGCCAATCAAAAACTTCAATTACCACAAGATCGCGGGAAACTGCAAATAACTGCTTAAAGGAACAACTAAACTTCTCCAAAACCAGAACTGGAATCCAGAGTGCGATTTGCCGCCAAGGCGTACGCCGACAGAGTGTCTCGGCCGACGCTTCGCTCCAAGAAGGATGCCGCGTTTTTCCCATCCGGCCTCCTTCTTCACGGAAGCGTCGATCTGGCCACCGAATTTTCCAATTGGTTCTCTTCCTAGAAGAAATCCTCTATTGGCCTACTAAGAACTACCACTAATTAATTCCTCTATCCGTGATTCTCCCGAGCGCCCTCTTTTCCAAATCCAATTTTGTCATTGGTTAGAAAATCAATTATCGCCTTCTATATCCTCTATAAATATGCAAATCCGCGCCCCTTTATCGACACCGATCAATCAATCAATGTCGATATCCATACGGTGGCTCCAACTATAGATAAGAAATCGAGCGCGCGACATTCAAAATCCTCTATCCAAATATACCACTCACTGTAGACGGACCCCTAACACCAACTAGTATCCTCTAGTTGGTATCCGCCGTGCCTCTATACTTATACGAAAGAATCCTCTATGTCAGTACTGTACAGTTTGCCTGTACAGTACTCTCCAGTCACTCTCTCTCTCTCTTTCTCTCGCACTAACGCGCTCTACCGAGCGCTCGCTCCCTCTCTCTCGCCTCATACGCTCATTTCCTCACTCTCACTTTCGTACACTCGATGCTCTCTAACGCTCTCTCGCGCTTACACTCTGATTCCCTCTCTCTCACTCTCTCTCGCACGCATACCATGTCACATGTATGCGACCGCGCGCGCTGCGCTCGCTATTCCCTGCTGCTCTCCCTCTCTCGAACGCCGGGAAGTCGCGCAGGTGTGATCAGCTGCGTCACATCCCGCGCTCCGCACGAGGTCGAGCAGAGACACTTTTCGCGAACTCCGCCGGCGCTGGCTCCGCTACAGGAGCTGTCAACTCGCCTACGGAGCTAGTCAGCTGTACGACAATTTCAATGACGGAGCAATATTTATTGCTATGTCGCAACTTAACTGAAATGAGAAGTAAACTGCAAGATTTAAGTAACCATGTTATACACAATAGAAAACGTGCAATTGATCAAAATGTTGATAAAGTTTCTGTCATCAAATTGATGAAGAAAGAGAATACGTATTGCCAAAGAAACAAAGACAAAATTTTGCAAAAAAGAAAAGATAAACGCGAAACAAATAAATCGCAAATTGTTAGTAATAATCTGAATGAAACTGAAAAAAATCTTGAAAATTAGTTATTTCCTTATATAAACTGAATATTCTGTACGTAGAAACATTCTTCGATTCTTGAACCAAGAAAATAAAATACTTTCACTAGCTACTCATAAGGATCCCTTTCGACATACAGCCTGAGAGTCTACCTCCTAGGAGACAATAGAAAAAGTTATATATGCAGTTCAACAACGCAGAAACTTTCTTGAAAGATTCTTAGCACTTCACTAGCTTGTCACATCACAAAAAAGTTATTAATTTATATAATCTGCTAGTAAAAAAAAACCTGAAAAATAAAAGATTATATTTTAACAATAAGAATCAGTTCATGAAACTTTCACGTATTGTATAAAGTATAAGGTTTTTTCTTCATTTAAATTATAGAATAATTTTCAAACCCTCCACAACCCTTATCAGAAAGAAATTATGAACAGTAATATCAAAACGATTATTATGTGAAGTTGAAAAAAGAGCTAAAAAGTAAATGTCTGAAATTAAAATTACAATATTGAAACTTTAGATAAACCAAATACAGCTGCCGAGGTAAACTGTTAAACATTCATTGATAAATAGCATAATCTTTTTTTACTACTTACGAAGAATTTACAAATGGATAGTGATAGTGTCTTTTTAAATTCAAAATGTTGATATGTTTTGTAACGTGGAATTTGCCTGCCCGCACAGGAATTCCCGTTTACTTTAATTTATTTATTACCGGCTGTCTCCTTCTCTCGGATCCCAGATCCTGAAAAACGGAAAAACGCGGGAAATTGGTAGCAATAGGGTAAACAATAAATGAAAAAGAAACACAATAATTTCAGGTAGAACATAAAATTAACATATATTCTTTTATTCCCTTCCCTTACACAAATGTTTGGCAAACAATCATAAATTTAGTATAATTCATGGGCCAGCGGCCATATTACTAGATCCATTGACAGAAAACCTAAAATGAAAGGGCCGCGGAAATTTCCTCCACGGTGACTCTATTTCTGTGGGTTAAAAAGGAAGGTCAGCAGCTAATCTCCAACTGAAAACGCGAAATTAACAGACGGACCTGTAAAGGATAAGTTGCCGCTACCTAATACTCCCCCAAATTACAAATCACCGGACAAAAATTATATGTAAATTTATGTTAATATCTCACCACAATTTCCACCAAGAAAAAAAAAACCAAGAATAACTCCGCTGAGCCTCTGGAAATATCCAAACCAAAATACCAAGCTCTACCAATGGGACACAGAACTCCAAAATCCAATGGCGTCGGCTTCACACAAATTCCGGATAATATTCTGAGTAATCCAAAGCAAAATCTAAAACGAACTAACTATCCAGGAATCCGAGAGGAACAGAGTGGCCGCGGACGACGCTTCGCTCGAGGAAGAAGCCTCGATATCCCCACCTCGCCTCCTTCTTCACGGAAGCGTCGTCCTGGCTGGCAAATTTCCATTGGTCCTGAAAATCTCCGAAATCCGCAATTGGCCTATTTAAATACTACCACTAACTCGTCATCTATCTATGAATTTTCCAGCGCCCTCTTTTTCTATTTCTAATTTTTCCATTGGCCAGCTAATCAATTATTGCCCTCTATATCATATATCGATAGGCAAATTCCGCGCCCCCTTTATTGAACTTTTTCAATCATTCGATAAAGATAGCCGTAAGGTGGCTCCCCCTACGGATAACTAACCAGGCGCGCGACATTTGAATAACCTCAATCATCCTAATCAAATAATGCCTCTATATATCTTAATGACTTCTGAGAGTCAACATAAAGTCAACTCGACCGCGACACATCTGAATCATGCGTTCACAGTCTCTCTGAGCGCCCCAACCGCGGTCAACTTCGCGCCGCTATGTTCCTCTCTCTCTCTCTCTCTCACTCAAGCGCACTCACTCTCTTTCTCTCTCTTTCGCACAAGCTTGACTCCCACTCTCGCTATATCTTCTCTCTCCCACGCGCCGACTCTCTCACTCTATTACACGCGCCAACTCCCTCTCGCTCCCGCGCGCCAACTCCCTCTCCCCCGCACATACACACTCTCATGCATGTGACCGCGCGCTTGCCACTACCTCGCTTCCTGCCGTGCCCCCTCTCGAGCGCCGACGCGCTGCGCAGATGAAACTCAGGATTTCACATCCTGCGCTCCGCACGCGGTCGGTTAGAGGCAACTCCTGCGAGCGCCACCGAGCGCTGGCTCCGCTCCAGGAGCTGTCAACTCGCCGAGAGTGAGTCAGCTGGCCGTGCAATAATGTTCACGACGCAGCAATAATTATTGCTATGTCGCAGTTTACAAGAGAGAAAAAATTATTTGAAAATGTGGATATTATTTTTAATAGAGGTGATTCATCTTTCAAGAAAGTTTCTACGTTGTTCAAGTGGATATGTAACAATTTCTATCGTCTTCTGGGAGGTAGACTCTCAGGCTGTACGTCGAAAGGGATCCTTATGAATAGCTAGTGAAAGTGTTTTATTTTCTTGGTTGAAGAATCGAAGAAAGTTTCTACAGAATGTTCAGTTTATATAAGCAAAAATGTTATTGTGTTGTGACAAGCTAGTGAAGCGTTAAGAATATGGGAGGTTAAACGCTATACATCATTGGTAAATATTGTATGTTGTATATATTATACAATAGCTGGAATATCCATCAAGTTTAGACCAGCAAAAAGAAGAATCCTATGACAAAGTGAAATTAGTGAAATGGAAAAATATATTGAATCAAGAATTTTTTATAAGAAATGCCGGAAGAATTCAATTGACAAGAATAATAAATGTATCCATTTAATAATGGATCACTAATCATATGATCTTTAACAGCTTTTATCCATCGTAATCAAATTTCATGTTTAAAGTGTTACTGACATAACATTTATTATGGTTATGTATTCATAAATTATTTACGAGAAATGCCGGAAGAACTCAGTTGACAAGAATAATAAAAACCGCTTGGTATTAAGGGTCCATTAAACCGACACCATACTTTTAATATCACTTCGCTACCTTTGATTTTATGAAAATTCTAATTTTAATTTTCAGAAAACAAAGTTGAGATATCAATAAATAAATCGGCAAGTTTCTTGTATCGTATTAAAATAAATAAATAAACGTACGTATAAATACGAAAAATAATATGTAGAATAAAAATTATTTAATATACTATACTGATAGCATTTTGCAACAAGAAGTTCTTAGGACTCTGATGTGTAGGCTTTTGAATAAATTGTTAGTTTTATCCATATAAAGCGATTACATTGAAGAATCAACATATAATATTGCTAATGCAGTTAATAACATTCAATGCAGTCACCATCGAATAAACCTTTCTTTTGGGGTTGCCTTCCTTTTCGTGGATAAGTAAATCGATGGATACATTTTCAAATGATACCTCTGCTTAATGAAAGTAAGTAACCAATTTCTGAATTCAAAAATAGAAAATTTCGTGATAATTGTAAACTTAATTTTTGAGAAATTAATCACGTTGAAAAATAGAGTTAACAGGTTTAGTTTCAGTTCCATACTTTGTAACGGGGTTTGTCCGCGTTAAATGTAGATTCTTCTACTTTAATTCTCCGTGGGTTTTAGAAAAAGGAGAACAGGGCAAATACGGAAAACTACCAAATGAAACACACGTGACGTTCGGTAAAAGGCTATTGCGTATATTGAACTCAAAAGATGTAATAGTGTAAACAATAAATATGTGCAATGGTGCTTACTTAGCACACAGAATCACAGTCGGGAGAGAGAGTATACGGCGCCGCCGCGTCTGGGCCTTTTTACAGGTATTCGGTCGGCCCGTTCTATGCTTCCTTTTTATCTCTCTCTCTCTCTCTCTCTCTCTCTCTCTCTCTCTCTCTTTTCTTTCTCGAGCGGAATATCCCTTCTGTTTATTTAATTACGGTAGACTCGCGCACTACTGTTTTCGTTTTTCTGCGCGTGTTCAAAAGAATACAATTGTACGCGTTTGTCGACTATTCGTATTTGCATATAAGAATCGCACACTTGCGGGCAATCGATCGTACTGATCAGTTTTCGGTCTGTGAACTTAGTGTCCGCGCCGCCGCTCGTCTTCTCTATTTAAGCAGGTAGGTGATTTTTGGTGTTGGGCCCTCTCACTTTCCGCTGCCACGCCTAATTACGTGACCGTCGAAGGTTTTCTCGGCGCTTCTCTATCGATGATGACACTTGTGTACGCTTTTCCTCGATCTTCCACTTTCGATTTCCTCAAGGCGTCGGTCTTCCGTAGATGCGTATTTTCCATTCGTGTTGCGCACTTAATTAAGGGCAATTCCTATTCTCGAGGTTTCTTCGAGTTTTCCGGCTAGTGCGCAATAGTCGTGAGTTTTCCTTGTACTTTGCTGTTGCGTATGTATTGAGTATTTTCTTTCGTAATGAAATTTGTTTATTTCATTACAACATCAACTCTCGTACAGCTCTGGTGCGCGGGAACATCTGAAAAGGCTTACATGCAAATGCATATAAAATAAAATATATTATTCAATAAATTAGCATGCGGCGTGACGATACTCGTCCCAACTTAAAAAAAATTCCTATTTTCATTTTAGGCCACTAGTCTCACAGTTTAACATGTATTTAAAGTTGTACATCTAGACAGGTAAATAGAATGTTCAGTTGACTTATATTCTGATATTTTATATTATATTGTTGATTAAAATGCCATTTAGTTCTTCATCGATTATCTATGATAGGATGGGATGGCAAGTTTTTCCATAAAAAAATTTCAACACGGTCTCACTGCATCATGTTGTTTAATCTTATGCGATTTACTTATCCACGAAGTGGAAGGCAACCCCAAAAGAAAGGTTTATCTGATGGAGACTGAATTTAATGTTATAAACTACATTAGCAATATTGAATGTCGATTCTTCAATGTAATCCTACAAATCGAAGTCCCTACAACTTCTTGCTGCAAAATGCTATCGGTATAGTATATTAAATAATTTCTATTCTACATATTATTTTTCGTATTTATACGCTCATTTATTTATTTATTTCAACACGATTGGTATTTTATAAAAGAAACTTGCCAATTTATTTATTGATATCACATCTTTCGTTTATGAAAATTAAAATTAGAATTTTCGTAAAATCAAAGGTAGTGAAGTGATACCAAAAGAATGGTTGTCTGTTCAATGGACCCTTAATACGAAGCGGTTTACGTACATACATATATTTCATTGATGAGAGATTTAGATTTTCCAAGTTGATGTGTATAAACATATAAAGTCTTGTCAGGTGGTTAGAAGGGCTATGGCGAGTTTAAAAACCTTTAATATTGTTGTGATCGGGTTAGGATAATGATTATTGACACTTTTATTTATAGAAAAGATAGACAAGAACGACTTTATTACTCAAGCTTAGACATGCAAATCGAATAGCTGTCTGCGCTAGACTGATAAACAAAAACAATAACAACTGCGAAGTTGCAGCGGTTGCTATGCGCGATTCGAACATCTCGAATCGCGCTGGTCATAACAGCTCTCCCTTTTTTCTTTAGATTGTCGTCCCGACAATCTTAAGTCTTCTTTCTGTATTAGCTTTCGATTCAAACTTCCTTCAAGGATGCTCAGTCGGTCCCATCTCATTCTAGTAACCACAATCTGTTAATCTTCGTCCAAGTAACCACATTCACCGAATTTTCTTTCAAGCGAGTTGATCCTCTTCTAAATTCCAATGATGACTTACAGGAATCACCAATATCCTCTACCTTGATCCACGCCGGACATCAAGTTACCGAGCCATGCTTACAGGTCAATTCCAATCATCACTTACAGGAATAGAATTGGACCCATCTCTTGAAAAGGAATATTCCCATCTTGAAAAACCATGCGATCCAGTCTTTTCTCTGACTGTCCAAGCTTCAATTTATACTTTATTCTTCCGTTCTTATTCCTTTTCTCTTTCGTCTCATTTCTTCACGGTTTGTTAAAAGTGATCTTCAGACATGAGTGGGGAGTTGATATGCCATGGTACCTCTCCTCAAGTCCCTGCTCCGGTATTCACCTTCACGCTCACGGGGAAAACCATGGCTCAAAAGAACCGTGAGCAGAGCAGTCTTTATAAGTCGGTTTCATTGGTCACATTCGGGTTGGTGCATCTCAATTAGGTGAAGTGTTTTTATCAGGATATTTCATCTTTGCTGGTACGTGTCATCACAGGATCATTCTGATCCAGTCTCTTCCATCGAACGGCATGATGCGTACGACGTCATCGTTTGTATCCGACCTGAACAGCAAAGATGTCAGCGACGACATCAGAAAGTCAGATATTCCACTCAATAAGCCTTTCGAACCGGATCTTACGGGTCTGAAACGGAACGAACCCAACAACTGCAGTATCACATTTTTAAGTGATATTTCCGTAATGTCCAAAAAATAACCTAGAACTGATTCTGTAATTTTTCTAAGTGTACCTATACTTTTATCCTTTGTCGGAATAGTGTTATCAACAGCGGCATTCGTTGTTAACACACTCCGATTCCTAACTATCATGTGAGAATCATATTCGAATCGTTTAAATCTAGTTATTGAATTAATTTTGATTCTCTCTGATCTTACTGTCTTCTGAACTACCGATTGTAGTATGTGTGTGTTTGCATTCAAATTTTGATTCAGAATTATGTCATCAACCACGGCATTCATTAATGGCATATTCAGAAATAGAATTTTTTTACAAATAATTTTATGTGTTTTTATGGAGTTGTCTCTCTTTTCAAAATACCCTATTTGATTACGGATTGTGTCATGAGAAATATCAGTAACAATCGTCATTGAATAGTTTAAGTTAATAAAATGTTGTTCAAGATCTTGTCGCTTCTGAATTAGATCAGTTCGTTTAGTAAGAAGTATATCAATGGAGTGACAGACACTGATTATGCTCTTAGATTGTCTAGTGTTAAACTCATTTTCATTTTGTGTATCTCTAGTTATCTGTGTGTCTGAACTGTTGTGTGTAACTTGTGTTTTCTGTAAATTGTCTCCATACTTTTCATAAATATCATTACAATCATCTATCCTAAGATTAAAAACGAAAGTGTTGTTTGGTCTGTTATCTATGTTTGTGTCTTTAAATTGTAAACGACTTAGTTCTCGTAAATGCTGTCGTAGAGATTCGTCGTCGTCTAAAAGAGCTCTGTTAAGAAGTTGTAGACGGGAGTTATTGGTGACTGGGTGTGATGTGTCAGCTTCAGGAGGAAAGAGTTCGCGGCGACCGGACGTAGTTTTGAGACAGTTAATTTCAGCCAATGTCTCCCTGTGGAGAGAATTAAGCCTAGAAATTTCTGCGGTTGACTCAGTAAGAAGAGAAGAACACTTAGCTTCGATCTTCTTGACTTCTTCTTCACGAAGGTGACGTTCTTGAAGAAGCTCTGATTCACGAATGCAGAGTTCTTTTGATATGCGGGTAACCTCAAATGTACACTCTTCAAGTGTAGATAGAGTTGTTGTCGAAGTTGGGTATTTTCATCAGCGAGTGAAGGTTGTTCCACCGTTGGTGATGTGTGAGTAGGTGGTGGAAGCGTATCAGCTTGTGAAGTCTCAGAGACTGTGATGAGGGGCGCGGAAGGAGGCGTGTTGTGATCGGGTTAGGATAATGATTATTGACACTCTTATTTATAGAAAAGATAGACAAAAACGACTTTATTACTCAAGCTTAGACATGCAAATCGAATAGCAGTCTGCGCTAGACTGATAAACAAAAACAATAACAACCGCGAAGTTGCAGCGGTTGCTATGCGCGATTCGAACATCTCGAATCGCGCTGGTCATAACAATATGGATGATAGAACACACTTTGAATTTTGGCTACTTAACGGTTGTTGAGGGTTTCAAAATTATTCTATAATTTAAATGAAGAAACAACCTTATACTTGCCAACCTTTTACCTTGAAAAGATTTTTTTGGGGAGGGAGGAGAGAGATATCACTACTTTTTAAAGGAATGTAATACACTTAAGAAACAAGTTATAGTTCATTCAATATATTCTAAATTTATAGCTTATAAGGTAAGGTTTTATTTAAAGATTGTATTTTAAGCGATTCAGCTGCTAATGTAGAATTTATTTATGAACAACAATATATGCACTAGAGTGACCTAACCAGGCATGGCAAAAAAATTTCATTCCGTTATGATCTGTTCAATGTATATAGATACACCCCCCCCCCCCAACAAACCTTTTAACGGTGTAAGGCTGGCAAGTATAAGGACGTTTCTTCCTATGTAAGAATTAAAGATTAATTTTATAACTTTTGATAACCTTAATGTCACAAAAAATTCTAAGAGTTTACTCTATCTATACAGTTATTTCATTGTTTCAATTAAAGATAATTTTGGAACTCCCAATTTGGATCCCTTATATGGTAAAAATTCAAATCTATCTATCTATGAAAATATTAACGCGTAAACATCTTCACGTTAAGAGTCTGTTGGTCAGACTACTATTACTTTAGTGTTACTTCTCCTGTACCTTCGAATTTACATAAATTTCAATTTTAATTTTACCAAAAGATGATTATCAATAAATAAATGGTTATGATATCAATAAATAAATTGGCAATTTCTTTTATAAAAAGCAATCGATTTGAAATAAATAAATAAGCGTTTCAAAGGGGGAGGATTATAAATATATATGTATTTATATAAACACTTGACCAAATTGCAGCATGTGAAAGGGTGGATAGCCTGTGAAATGATACAGTCGGGTACAATTAAAACTTTGAATAATTGCGACTGCTGCCACTTTCTGGACATTCTAGCTGACGTTTGGTGACCGATCACGATGACGCCGTATTTACCGTGGGAGATTAGGTAACTATTCTTCCGATAAATTAGGCGTTGCGTGATGGGTCACAAACATGCGTAGAACATAGTGCCAATATGTTATTATTCCAAGTTTCAATTTAAACCTACGGTACATGTAATAGAATGGCATAATATTCTTACATGCCATTATCACATCACAAATGTGTCCATAATATGTGGTAATATCATGTTAGTCTAAAATTATTATGTAATCTAACAAGATTGTTTCGCATCATGAAAACTTTATCTTTTATTTATGGAAGCAACGAGCGGATGTACAATCTATTCTACTTAGCAATTCATATAAATGTGTTGCTATCCTTATTTCATTAAAAATCCATGTCTAAAATATTGTCTACATATTGATATCAAATCCTTATTTCATTAAAAATCTATGTGTACGACGGTTATATACAATTATATATGAGATTTAAATTCTGTTGTATTACATACATTAAAAAAAAAACAGGAACATATTCTATCATGCAGAACGCAATTTTTTTTACGGAAAAACTTGCCGCCCGTCCTATCATAGATAACGATGGATATCATCTTCAAATTATGCAAGGTTAACCAAAGTAACTTGCTAATAAAACACCGTTAGAAAATCTCTTTATCGATTTTTCATTCTATATGTATTTATTACTGTCCTTAACCAATTTTTGAAGAATTCAATCTTAATCTTGCAATAATTCTAGGCTCAATTTTTGGTTATTTGTATGTATGTTGTACAAAACTCTGTTATGATTATCGGGAGATTACAGGAAGTTGATTAAAAAAAATTGTAACTATCATTACATATTAAAAAAATGTTATAAAATAAATTTCTATGACTCAAGTTGGAAAATATATCATGCTTAAAAATTTTAAATTAATATTTATGTAGTTTGCAACCTTCAGTTTTAAATCTTTACTTAATGAAAACATGGAATTCCAATTTTTATTATTTGAGGCCATCGTTCTCACATTTTAGTATAATGTTTTGAGTAGTGCCGATTATAAGATAATAAGACGATAAATTAACTGTATTAAATATTTTATGATATTGTTAATTACATTGACATTTAGTAGTTCATCGATTATCTATGATAGGATGGGACGGCAAGTTTTTCCGTAAAAAACATTGCACTCTACACGATAGAATTTGTTCCTGTTTTTTTTTTAAATGAATGTAAATCAAAAGAATTTAAATCTAATATAAAATTGTATATACTCGTCCTCGACATGGATTTTTAATGAAATAAGGATAGCAACACATTTACTAAATTACTAAGTAGAATAGATTGTACATCCGCTCATTGCTTCCATAAATAAAAGAAAAAGTTTTCATGTTGCGAACCAATTTTGTTAAATTACATAATAATTTTAGACTACCATGATATTGCAACATATTATGGGCACATTTGTCATGCGATCATGGCATGTTAGAACATCATGCAATTCTATTACATGTACCGTAGGGTTAAATTGAAACTTTGAATAATAGCATATTGGTGCTATGTTCTACGTATGTTTGTGACACATCACTCAACGCCCAATTTACAGGAAGAATAGTTGCCTAATCTCCCACGGTAAATACGACGTCATCGTGATCGGTCACCAAACGTCAGCTAGAATGCGCAGAAAGTGGCAGCAGTCGCAATTATTCAAAGTTTTAATTGTACCCGACTGTACCTTTTCACAAACTGCAATTTGGTCAAGTGTTTATATAAATACATATATATTTATAATCCTCCCCCTTTTAAACGCTTATTTATTTATTTCAAATCGATTGCTTTTGATAAAAGAACTTGCCAATTTATTTATTGATATCATAGCTTACTTTTGGTAAAATTAAAATTGAAATTTATGTAAAATCGAAGGTATAGGAGAAGTAACACTAAAGAAATAGTAGTCTGACGAACAGACTCTTAACGTAAAAGGTGTTTACGCGTTGATATTTTCAGAGATAGATAGATTTGAATTTTTACCATATAAGGGATCCGAATTGAGAGTTCGAAAATTATCTTTGATTAAAACAATGAAATAACTGTATAGATAGAGTAAACTCTTAGAATTTTTTGTGACATTGAGGTTATCAAAAGTTATAAAATTAATCTTTAATTCTTACATAGGAAGAAACGAACTTATACTTGCCAGCCTTATGCCTTTAAAAGGTTTGTTTGGGGAGGGGGGCGGTCCGGGAAGATTTCACTACTTTTAAATGGTATATAATACCTAAATTACAAAAAATCGTTAACATCAACTAAATAAGTTATAAATTTACAAAATTAATGCACATATGCTTATAATAATTTTTGCAATAATAATTTTTCTTTCGAGACCGTCTGTACAGCAAATAGTTATTAGTTGAATCATTATTATTTAAAAAAAGAAATATTTAACGCGTAGTATGAGTTTTAGGAGTTTTTAACGCGACTTAAATAATACAGTTTATGTTAAACTTGGAGATCCATGCAAAGGTTAAAAAAGAAATTTATAAACAGCAGACTTTACTGAATCAGCCTTATTTATCACTATAAGTAATATACAGAAAAATAGAAATAAAATCCAAAACTTGTGTATATTATTAATTCGAACTTAAACTATGAAAATTCAACACTTTCACTAGCTTGTCACGTCACAAGAAAATTCTTTTCTTGTATAACCTGATAGTTGTATGCCTTCGTAAGTTCTCGTTACCTTATACAAAACAAAACGTGCTTTTCCCTGGGGAAAAGCCTCGGTACATCTTGAAACTTAGTGTACTTGCTCTCTCAAAATTGCAAAAACTTCTAAATCACATGTCTTTTTAAATTATATAATAATTATAAATCTTGAAAAAACATTTTTCACATCACAAGCTTCTCACAGGAATTCCTTCCCTTTATAATATGACAGTTGCGTAACCTCCCAATCGAAATTTTGTAAAACCTTTCGACGATACTTGAACAAGGAAAATACAACACTTTCACTAGATTGTCACGTCACAAGAAAATTCTTTTCTTGTATAACCTGATAGTTGTATGCCTTCACAAGTTCTTGTTACCTTATATAAAACAAAACATACTTTTCCCTTGGGAAAAATCTCGTTACGCTCGCACATTTATAAATAATATGTGTTTATTTACTGTCTGAAATGGGGTGTATTAAATCTTCAAAAAGTTCATATTTAAATTCTAACACTAACATATTTAAATTCTAATTAAACTTAAGTAATTCGTCTCGTCTAGTAATGCATTTTCTTGTTCGGTCGAAATGTAATTAGTGCTGTTCGATGGTGCTGTTTTTTTGTTTTGTTCTTCACATGATGTTTGTTGCTCATTTGGAGACGTTGCATCATCTTGTTGTATTGCAATTGGTATATTCAATTTTTGCAAGTTTTCTTTCCATAGAGTTTGTTTGATGCAAGTCTTTTCGTGTAGATGGTAAATGTCTATGTCGATGTGTTTGTTGCATTGTTCAAATTTTTTGGTGTATTTGTCCTTGTTTGCTTTTGATGGCTTTCTGGGTATGGAATATATGGCGTCGTACATGGCATCACAGTTTATTTTTCTCTTTCTGCTTCTTGTTCTTCGAAGAATTGTACATATGCATATGCTAGTTTTCCCTTTTTGTCTTTGATGGTTTGGTAATATACTAGTGGTCCATATTTGGTGGAGGATCTGAAGAATACCTCATCCTTTACTGAATCAGAATATTCCCAGGATAACGTGCAAAATAATCTATGGTTGTCCATTGGAGTAGGTTATTTGTTTACAACAAGTTCTTCTGATTTCACTGGGCATGATTTTTTTATTTGAGTGTCCGCTATGTCTGCATCCATTGGTATGTTTCGTCTGTTTGCTGCATGTTGACTTGTGACATTCTTAAATCTATTTTGTTTAATTAGGCTTGATCTTCTTTCGTAAGCCTTGGTTGCATCTCTTTCTGTGTTGAAGATCATGGTGATTTTCTTCGTTCCTATTTCGAACTTGTGTTGTTCGTAGTGTATGGTGACTGGTGTTCCAATGTATTCGAATACTCTTAATGTGGCATACATTGGTATATTATTATTGCAGAAAATGGTAATCGATTTCCGTTGCTTAGCTGTCATATTGTTAGTTTTCTAAAAACGGAAATCGCTGCTTTAGTTGATTTCCGCATCTTGTAGTGGTAAATCTAACGTCATCTGTGCTTTTTGTGCGTCTCGTAGTGTCTGGTATTTGGCTTGTGCGCCTTCCCCTATTGTTATATTTTGTAGTTCTGTAGTGTCAATGTCTTTTGTATTGTGTTTATATATTTTGGGTGTCTATTTTAGTGTGTGCAGAGTCAATTCTTTTAATATTTTTGTTTTTATTATTAAATAAGTGACTATGATTAAAATTATTTTCCGATATAATTTTGAATGTCATTGCGCATTCGTGGCCAATAGTATAGTTCTTTAATTTTGCGATAAGTTTGATTCATGCTTTTATGACCACCTGTCAGGCTGTCGTGTAAGTTTGTTATGATTTGTTTTCTCTCTTTTTCCATTGGTAATTCTACTTTTCCGTAGCTGATTGTTACCTTTATTGGAGAATTGTTGAAGGTTTTTGCTAGAAGCTAGGTGATTAGACTGGGTTCTAATTCATCTGTTAAATCGCCTCTGCGTAATGTTTTGAAACTTATTGCTTCATTTTTTGTCAATACTGTTTTTAAATTGTGCAAAGAATTCCCTAATTCTGTAGTGTTTATTTTGTTATAATACTTGTCTTTAATTATGACAGAATAAATTTAGTGTTTCTTGAATGCTGTAACAAAAATTGGACCAATGTGCGCTTTTTCGTTTTCGATTTTTATTAATTCTATTGCTCCTATGTCAGTGAGTAGCCTGACTATTGAAGTCGCGCATTCGCAGTCTTGTGAAGGGAAATGCACTAAATTGTCTCTTTTGTATGTTAGACATTCTCTTATACTTACTATTTGCTCTCTTTCTTGTTTGATTCTGTATTGTTTTTAGCTGTTACTGCTACTTCTATGTTACTTATTGTTTTGTGGATGCTATCACTAGATGATAATTCATCGTTATCACTGTTCGCTTGTCTATGTATTTCTGACTCATCTATTCTTAATGCACTTCTTAATGAACTACGGTCGACTGCTGTCGATGACATCCATGAAGTATTTGACTTGTTCGTCCTTGTAGAAGTATTGGTGTCTATGTCACTATTGTTGGCATCATTATTATGTGTTTTTGTTGTCGAGGCTTCTTGACTTTTGCTTGTTGGTTTTAATCGCTTTGATTTTGGATACGCTCCTTGTTTAATATTTTGTCGTATTTGGCTTTCGGCTTGAGGTGCTTTTGCTCTCGTTCTTTGAGCTATTACACTGTGGTCCAGTTGCGTAGTTCCTTTATTTGTTTTCGCTCCGGCTGGTCTTCCTCTCTTGGGTGCATCTCCAAGGTTTGTACTCTTCGTCTTGGAGTCGGATTTTTGTCTTTCGATGTACTTGACCTTTGTTCGTCTATGATCATTAATTTTAATTTTGAGATATTTTTATTTATTTCTTCTTCTGTAAGTGTTGGTGGATTTTGAGATAATGCGTCTGCATTTTTGTTCAGCTTTCCAGGTTTGTCCTTGAAGGTGCATTCATAACCTGTGAAACGGCTTATCCATCTCATTGATCTTTGACCTGGATCTTTTCTACTGTGCATCCAATTCAGTGGTTCGTGATCACACACTAGGGTGAATTTTCTGCATAACAAGTGAAGTCGAAATTGGTATAGAGCATGCAGTACTGCTAGACATTCTTTCTCAGTCGTACTATAGTTTCTTTCAGCTTTGCTTAGTAGTCTCGATAGGAATTGAACAGGGTGTTCAAAACCGTCTGTTTCTTGACTTAAAACTGCGGCGATTGCGTAATCTGACGCATCCGTTGTTAATATGAATTCCTTGTCGAAATTCGGGGATTGTAAAATTGGCTCACTCATGAGACATGGTTTTAATTCGTTGCAAGCGTATTCGCACTCTTGTTTTCATTCGAACTTTTGTCATTTTGTAATAATGCAGTTAATGGTTTTGCCTTTTCCGAAAATTTTGGTATATATTTTCGGTAATATCCAAACATTCCTAAAACTTCTTGAATGTTTGTGCTGCATTTTGATCGTGGTAGTTTTGCTATTGCTTCGACTTTCTTTGGGTTTGGTTAAAATGCCTCGTGCACTGATTATGTGTCCTAAAAACGGAACTTCTTTTCTGAAAAATTCAATTTTGTCAGACTGTAGTACAAGTTTAGCTTGTCTTAGTCTTTCCATGAGGTTCCGTATTCTATGTTCATGTTGTTTACGATCTTTGCTATAGACGATAATGTCATCTAAATATACTAACATTTCAATATTTTGCAAGCCGCGCAGGATCTTTTCCATTAAGCGCTGAAATGTGGCAGTAGCGTTTTTTAAATTTTCTGGCATTCTTTTGTATTCATAGTGACCATTTATTGTGGTAAACGCTGACTTGTAACAATCTTCAGGTGCTATGGGTATTTGTTGGAACCCTGACGCAAAATCAAAAATGGAAAAATAGACTGCTCCTCCTAGCTGATCCATTATGTCTGTTATATTTGGCAGTGGGTAAGCATCTCTAATTGTCTTTTTGTTTAATTCTCTAAAATCTATCACCATTCTCTATCTTAGATTACCTTGACTGTCTGGCTTTTTTTATATAATCCAGATGGGAGAATTGTATGGCGAGTTCGAGCCAGTTATTATTCTGTCTTTCAATTTCTTTTGCACACTTTCCCTCACAATATCTTTGTGTTTGGGTGGGTGTCTATATTCTTTTGTGTTAATAGGCACGTTATCTTCTAGATGTATGTTGTACTCTATCATATCTGTGCACGGTAACTTGTCTCCGGGCAACAGAAATCTGTCTAAATAAGCGTCAATAAGTAAATCAACTATGTCCTTTCCTTCAATGTTGAGATGATCTCTTCTGATGGCTGCTTTGACTTTATCCATTCTTTCTGGGATATTCGAAACTACTACACCGTCAAATTCACTGTTAGTTTCTTCTCAAAAATTCGGCTCTGTGTCAAACGGTGTAACGTGGAATTTGCCTGCCAGCACAGGGATTCCCCTTAGTGTACAAAACAATTTATTTATTACTGGCTGCCTTCTTCTCTCGGGTCCCAGATCCTGAAAAACGGAAAAAACGCGGGAAATTGGTAACAATAGGCTAAACAATAAATGAAAAAGAAACACAATAATTCCAGGTAGAACATAAAATTAACATATATTCTTTTACCCCCTTTCCTTATACAAATGTTTGGCAAACAATCATAAATTTAGTATAATTCATGGGCCAGCGGCCATATTACTAGGTTCATTAATAGAAAACCTAAAATGGAAGGGCCGCGAAAATTTCCTCTACGGTAACTCGATTTCTGTGGGTTAAAAAGAAGGTCAGCAGCTGATATCCAACTGAAAACGCGAAATTAACAGACGAACCTGTAAAAGACAAGTTGCCGCTAACTAATACTCCTCCAAATTACAAAACGCCGGACAAAAATATATATAGATTTATATTAATATCTCACCACAATTTTCACCAAGAAAAGAAAAAGGAAAACCAATGTAACTCCAATTTTCCAACTATTCTCCGAACTCCTTCCTAAATCAAAATAACCGCCAAGAATCTCGGAAAGCCTCCCAAGGAAAGTCCTCCAAAGTCCAAGTAAATTTCGAACCAAAATGGCGTCGGCTTTGCACACAAAAATATTCTTTTGGCTGCGGAGAGACCCTAAGACATAGAAATCCAGGAACAGAGTGGCCAAGGACGACGCTCCGCTCGAGGAAGAAGCCGCGATATCTCCACCTCGCCTCCTTCTTCACGGAAGCGTCGTCCTGGCTGGCAAATTTCCATTGGTCCTGAAAATCTCCGGAATCCGCAATTGGCCTATTTAAATACTATCATTAACTCGTTATCTATCCATGAATTTTCCAGCGCCCTCTTTTTCTATTTCTAATTTTCCCATTGGCCAGCTAATCAATTATCGCCCCCTATATCATACATCGATACGCAAATTCCGCGCCCCCTTTATTGATCTTCATCAATCAATCGATAAAGATAGCCATAATGTGGCTCCCCCTACGGATAACTAACCAGGCGCGCGACATTTGAATAACCTCAATCATCCTAATCAAATAATGCCTCTATATATCTTAATGACTTCTGGGAGTCAACTTAAAGTCAACTCGACCACGCCACATCTGAATCATGTGTTCACAGTCTCTCTGAGCGCCCCAAGCGCGGTCAACTTCGCGCCGCTATGTTCCTCTCTCTCTTTCTCTCCCTCACTCAAGCGCACTCACTCTCTTTCTCTCTCTTTCGCACACGCTTGACTCCCACTCTCGCTATATCTTTTCTCTCCCGCGCGCCGACTCTCTCTCTCACTCTATTACACGGGTCAGCTCCCTCTCTCTCCCGCGCGCTAACTCCCTCTCTCTCGCACATACACACTCTCATGCATGTGATCGCGCGCTTGCCACTACCTCGCTTCCTGCCCTGCCCCCTCTCGAGCGCCGGCGCGCTGCGCAGGTGTGACTCGGAATCTCACATCCTACGCTCAGCACGCGGTCGGTCAGAGGCAACTCCTGCGAGCGCCACCGGGCGCTGGCTCCGCTCCAGGAGCTGTCAACTCGCCGGGAGTAAGTCAGCTGGCCGTGCAATAATGTTCACGACGCAGCAATAATTATTGCTACATCGCAACGGTATTAATTCTTTGGCGTTTACTTCAATGGTGACGCTTTCTTGGCTCGAGTTTATTGCCAAAATTTTACATGTGTTATTATTGTTGATGTATATTCCTTCACACATGAATACATCATTATTACCCGTGTCGATTCGTGGAATGTATCCTTCTTTTAACTCCGTTTTGATTAGATTTATTTGCATTACTTTTCGAGTTCTTGCTGGTATTGTGCACTTTACTGTTGAGATGTTTGGTGCAGTTGCGTTCTCAATTATTTCTGTCGTGATGTTTTTTGTATTTTCTACTTTTAATAAACTGTCGGCTTTTCTTTTCTTCTGATTTTTCGGAAAATGTTCATGCCCCTTGAACGGTATTGGATGCATGACATGACTGTTTACCATCAATGCTTTCTTATAGTATGAAATTACTGCTTCTTCCTTCTTGAGGTAATTTCTGCCAAGCATTCCATCTGCTTGAATAGGAAAACCATCATGTACGATTTGAAATTTCACTGGTGTGTTTCTAATTAGTAAGTATACTGATCCTAAGGTAGGTACTGTTTGCATCGTTATTCCTCCTAATTCTGTATTGTCTTTAGTGTTGAATGGTAGATCATCATGTAAGGCATTAAGTTTTATAATATTTACTGTTGCCCCATTGTCAATCATAAATTCAAGCCATGGTCTAGTAGTACCTTTGGGTATTCTTAATTTGACTACAGTTGGCTCATCATTCTCCCAGTCATGTTTTTCAGGATTTTGTCAGTTGGCACAGCATCCTCGTGGGATGGAGTTTCCCGCTGTATTTTCATGAATGCAGCTGGCTGTTGTGGCGTTTGTTGCTGCATTTGTTATTTGTTTTGGTTCATATATTTATACGGTTATTTCATTATTTTAATTAAGGTTCATTTTCGAACTCTCGATTTCCAACCGTTATATGGTGAAAATTCAAATCTATCTGTCTATGAAAATATTAAACGCATAAACATCTTCAGTTTAAGGGTCTGTTGGTCAGACTACCATTTCTTTAGTGTTACTTCTCCTTGTGACACGGCGGGGCAGGTGGCGTCGGCGGGCGAGAGGAGAGAGGCACGTCGGTGCATCTCCTGGGGTTTTTTCGCGCTCGCGCGTGGGCCTTCCCCTCCGCGTCCTGAGTCGAGCTACACGTCGCGTCTGTTGTTTTCGGGGTGCGGGCGCCTTGACGCGACGCGGATGGGCTCACTCACAGGCTCGGGCCTCAGCGAAGACTCTCTGTCTCACGGGTCGCTTGAGCCGGTACTTTAGGTATATAAATTTAAACACTTAGATTTAATAGAATTTCTTTTATTACTTTTCGCTACACTTCGCTGCTCGCAGTCTTCCTCGCGTACGGCCGTTGTCTCGTACTCTGTGAAACATCGAACGTGAATACGGGACGAGACGCGGTTGTGCGCGGGTGGCTGAATGCTGCTGGAAAAACTCTCACAAAAAAAACTCTCAAAACTCTCGGAAACTCTCTAAATTGCTCGTAGCTGTCCTTCAGTTCACTGCGTACGTGCGACTGATTCTCGCGGCTCGCGGCTCACTCTCCTGCTATCACACACACACGTACGTCGGCTCTGGCGATCACGTGACTTGCCGCGGTAATTACGGTTTACATTTTCTTTTTCGCTCTGTCCGCTTACTTGCACTCTTTATTCTTCACCTACATAATCTCTCGGGCAATGACCCTTATTATTTATTGTTATTTTTATTTATTTCATTACTATTTATTTTGTTTCAACGCGTACAACATTCATGATTTCACTCTTCGGCGTTATTCTCCCTCTCAGCTCTGGCGCGATTATTCTCGCGTACGCGCATTTCTGTCGGTGTGGAGAAGCCCGTTGCCTCCACTCCGACCGCCAATATCGGCCTCGCATACGTCTGTGGGGCTCGGTAGCCTCCACTCTCTAGCGCTGTGTTTTATCCGCATCGTGCGGTCTCTCTCGCATCCATACGTTCTTCAGCACATGCCGTGCTGCGCGCGCTCACACACACACGTGCGTACGCACTCGCTACTACATACGCGGCTCAGCCGCTCGCTACAGCGCCATGCGCTGGTCTCGCTCGCCGTCGCCTCGTGGCTCCTCGAGGTGTGATGGCGGCGGTAGTGGCCCGTGGTGTGCCTGCTGGCTCTGCGCGCCGCGCGCGTAGAGCATATTCCTCTGCTCGGTTTCGGGTGTCTGCAGGAGAGTCACTCAGCTTTTCTACGACGGATTCTCCGTCGCATTCCCCCTTCCTGCCCTGCATTGTTAGGTTTTGCAGACTAGGGGTGCTGAGCGCTCTCCCTCAGGGACCCTCCCCGACTGTGAGTTAGTGGTTAGTAACTGTTCTCTCTCCTGTGTTGGGTCTCTGCTGCCTCCGAGTGTTGCTGAAACGGATAAACTACCTCGGCGTTCCTTGTTTCCGCTTTGAAGTCGTTTCTCCTCCGCTCGGCGAGTTTCTCTTACTCAGTATCTCCGGGTTATGTCGAGTAGAATAGATATAGATAAAACGGAAACAAAGACTCTTACCTCTACTTCTTTCCGCTTCCTCGCGGACTCTCCGGGGTGAAAATCCTCTCGAGGATGGCCTCCCGCAAGTGCCGGGGTAGATCCTTCACCCTCTCCAAAATTTGGAGGACCTCAGAGGGCTCCATCCGAGCACCGACCGCGCCGACAGCCTCCGGTACGTCCGACGAGACGATGGTGCGGGGCCTCGGTACTGGCTGTGGCTCGGGTGGGTGGGGCACCACGGCGCGGGGCCGGGGCACTGGCCGTGTCTCGGGCGGGCTCGGGCGCCTCTTCTTGGTCTGGGGTGGGTCCGATGTGCTGGCCGGGGGTGATGGTGCGGCGGTTGGAGCGGCGGAAGGTCCGGCGGTGGCAGCGTCGGGTGTTGGGGCGCCGAAAGCCCGTTGCCGACTCTCCTCCAGCTCCTCACCCAATCCCGCAGCCATCTCGCGGTAGCGGTCGGCGCAGCGAGGACAGCCGTCCACCTCTACCCCGTTCCTGCCGCAATTGTGGCAGTAGGTCCGGACTCTGGGCCGGAGGCAGTCCAAATGTCCATGACCACGTTGCCGACAATTGAAGCAGGTGTACGGGGGAGGATCAGGGCGGGGTTATGAGGCAGCGCCCTCAGCCCGTCGAACCTCAACCCGGTCAGCTTAAGGTGCCTCCTCCGGGTTCTCTTCCTCTCTGTGCTCGGCTGTTGCTCCCCCTGGGGTGCCGTGGCTGTCTCAGGTGCCGGTGGGGATGAGGGGGTGTCAGGGGGTGTCTGGGGCACCACCTGTGGGCGCGCGGGAGCGAGCTGGGGTTCGCTCCGGATCGGGGAGCCTGGTGGCGTGGTCTCGCGTGGGCGGCGGGGCTCCTCTACTGCCGAGAAGTAATCTTCCGTCGTCCACTGCACCGGACCTCGTCCTCGGCGCCTCCTGGAGCGGGCTCTCCTCTCCGGCTCGTGTGGTGGCGGGGGAAGGCGCTCGGCCGGCCTGTAGGTGGTGACTGTGAGGGTGCCGTCCTCCATGTCCCAGTCTTCTATCCCCAGTCCACCTTCAAACACCTGCACCGGTGCGTAAGGGCACCCATACTGCGGCTCCAGGTCCTCCTCGCGGAACGGCACATCCAACCGCCCGTACGGTTGGGGCCGCACCTCCCCTTCTCCCTCTACACCGGAGCTTCGCTCTACGGCTGGCGAGCTGGTCTCTCTCATTACGCCGGAGTCACGCTCTACGGCCGGCTGGTTGCGCTGCGTCTGCGCTCCTTCCCTTTTTGCGTCGACCTCGCGCTGGGTCTCGGTCCAATCCCATCTGGGTCTGGGTGCCTGCGGGAACTCCTCCCGAGTGCCCTCGCCGTGACGCGCGCCCAGCCGTGCCCACACCGAGCTGGCTCGTTGGAGACTATCCCCCGTACCGGGAATAGGCTCTCCGGCCGTGCAGGGGGGAGTCGCCGGTGCCAGTCCCGATGTAGAGGGGGCGGCGTTGGCGATGTGCGGAGGGATGTCAACGGCGCGGGGGCCCCGTCGCGGCTCCTTGGGCCTTGCTCCCTCAAGGGTGTAATCCCTAATGGGTGGTGGCGGCTCGAGGGTCGTCGTCGGGGCGGCGGATTCCTCCGACTCCCGCAGGAGGTCGGCCTCCTCCTCCAGGGAGACGCAGCACTGCAGACCTCCCTCCGGGTCGTCCGGTCCCACAAGGGCTGCCTCATCGTCTGAGGCGTCCTGCCCTAGGGGTGCGGATCGGGTGGCCGGCACTTCCTCACCCTCCATGGCCTCGGCGGTCTCCTGGAGCGGCTCCCTTTCGCAGGCAGCTCGGCGAGCAATCGTCTGTCGGAGGAGCTCCTCCCTCAGACGCTGCTCTTCCTCCATTCCACCGTCGCAGGCGGCACTACGGGGGTTGTAGTCACTCATCCTATAATCAATCTTATTTTATTACGGGTTCGCGGATATTCTTAGGACAGCACAGTTTTCCATCACCTTGTTACTTACATGCGTTACTTCACATAAACATCTGGCACTCACGGCACCTGCTAATACTACTTTTTGGATACATCGCGGGGGTTCGGGTTAGGAACAGGGATGTGGCCAGGACGCAGTGGGATGTACTTCCTTAAATCACTAACATGGACTTTGGCTATCTTCCGGCCCCTCCCGCCCTCCGTTTCCAGTTCATATACCAGGGGTGATATTTTCTTTATTATCTTGAAGGGGCCCTCGTACTTTGGCGCGAGCTTAGCTGCGAAGTGCGCTGCTGCATTCGATAGCGGGTGCGCTTTCCGTAATATCAAGTCTCCTTCTGAAAACTCTGCAAACTTACGCCCCCTGTTATACGCTCGGCTCTGTCTCTCCCTTTCTCTATCGATAAACTTGGTTACAAGTTCGCGCAGGGCATCTAACTTCTTCATCCTTTCCGACCACTCTTCTGGCTTTCCTACATCCACGCTTGGGCTACCCTCCATCTCCTTCTTCCGGCGTAGGCTCCCCTCCGGGGTGGGATGGCGACCGAAATTGAGGAAGGCCGGTGAAGTTCTAAGCGTGGCCTGGTTTGCTGTGTTGATCGCGTGTCTCAGCTCATGTAACCGTTTGTCCCAATCTTGGTGACACTCCACGTACATCGCGATCATGGTTTTCAGGGTTGGCTTGGGCGTGATACGGGGAGGTCGTGATATGCACTACCCCGTATTCGGCTAAGGTGGGGGTGAGGGTTTTGTTAACAAATTCAGTCCCATTATCGGTCAAGAGGTATTCGGGAGTTTCCCATCGAAAGAGAATCAGTTCTTCGAATGCTTGTAATACGGCTTTTCCGTCTGCCTTTTTTAGTGGCTTGACCTCGATCCACCGCGAGAAGAGATCTTCGAAGACTAGCAGATATTTGTTTTGGTTTTTGCTCCTAGGAAACTCCATCATGTCAGCTGCTACCACTGTCCAGGGTTCTTCGACTATCCTTCTCCCCATTAATCCCTGGGGCCCCTGTTGGCTAACTTTATACTGCTGACACGAGAGACAGGAGTTCACGTATCGATATGCATCCCTATACATGCCTGGTCAGAAATATTCTCGGGCTAGGCGGTCGTACGTTTTGTCGATCCCCATGTGCCCAGAGTTTGCGGCGTCATGGGCAGTCGAAAGCACGCTCTCCTTTTCCTCCTCGGGGACTACAAGCTTCCACCCATCTTCCCCTCGCGTGATAGGCTCTATTATCGGATCTATTTTATACCGATAAAGTCTTCCGTCGATCACCCGCCACTCTGGGAACCTTTTGGGATTTTCTAGGACATCAGCTCTACGGCAGAGATACCAGCTGTCAACTGTCTCCTCCAGGGCGGCTACCTCAGCTTCGAACATACGCGATAGGGCATCGGGTACTTGGTATTCTTTCCCCGGGTGGTGTTCAATCGCGAAGTCCCACTGCTTTATCTCTGCAACCCATCGGGCTAACCTCCCCGTCGGCTCTTTTAAATTTCTGAGCCACTTGAGCGCGCTGTGGTCGGTAATTACTGTAAAGTGATATCTCTCGACGTACGGTCTCAGTTTCTTAATGGCCCAGATCAAACCTAGGCATTCTCGCTCGGTGGTGGTGTAATTTCGCTCCGCCTTGGTTAACATTCGACTCACAAACACTATTGGGTGTTCTCCATCGTCAAATTCTTGAGTGAGAACGGCCCCAACCGCGATGTTGCTCGCATCGCACTGTATGCAAAAAGGCTTCGTGAAATCCGGTCTCGCTAATACCGGGGCTGAGGTTAAGGCATTTTGATACTTTGGAAGGCCTCCTGCTGATCCTCTTCCCATGACCATGTTCGGCTTTTATCTTCGATTTTACATAAATTTCAATTTTAATTTTAATAAAAGAAAGTTATGATATCAATAAATAAATTGGCAAGTTCTTTTATAAAAAGCAATCAATTTGAAATAAATAAATAAGCGTTTAAAAGGGGGAGGATTATAAATATATATGTATTTACACTTGACCAAATTGCAGCATGTGAAAAGGTACAGTTGGGTACAATTAAAATGAATAATTGCGATAAATATATATATACATATATATATTAGGGTGACACAAAAATGCACGTGAGTGCCAAATCCCATTTGCCATAAGCGTAACCGATAGTCCAGAAGCCGACGAGGCCGACCGAGTTTTTATTTTTTTGATTGAACCATTTTTCGAGTTGCCACATTCATTTTAAAGTTTACTAAATTTCTGTGCAAAGCGAGGTGCAAAGTAACTGAAAAAATTAATGAGGAGATAAACAGAACAATACACAGTATTAGTACGATTTATGGTAGGGTATGCGGGTCTCTCTAGGTACCTCCGACATCTGGCTCGACCGAGGGTTCGAATTTACTTCCGCAGCTACCTTTTTTTGCTACAACTTTCCCTCTTTCCTTTCCTTCCAAATTTCATCACTGCGAGTACGGGTGCTCAACTTAGTCTTTTCGGAAAGAGAGAAATCAAGCAGAGGAAGAGGGAGAGTCGCAGCGCCGCTAGTTGTGTTCCACTGAGTAAGCAGTACCGTACGAGTATACCTGGAGTATACATACAGCCAAGATCCACGGCCGTCGAACATGTGTCGCGTCTCTGCGCTTCAGGCAGCAAGGGTCACTAGAAGTATCATGTCAGCTTATCCTCAAAAAAAATTTACTAATTTCACCTATATTTTTAAACTGAAGCCGTTACTTTCATTTGATTGTACTCGCCATTCTAAATACTTTTTCTGAAAAATTTTTTCGGAAATCACTTTTACATGAATGTGAGGTTACTGTGTTTAAATTTGAAGGCTCTAGCAGCAACGGAACGGACCTTAAAAAGCCTCCAAACATCAAGCATTTTAGAGCAAATCGGCACCTGTTCACTTTCTTAATTATTATTATTTTTGGACCAAACTTTTTCCAATCGATTGGTATTTATGCTGTAAGAAGATTACTGAAGGCAAATGTGAAATAGCATTAATAGTTTGTAAGTTATAATCAAAAACTTATGAACACCTGCTTACTCTACGCTATTTTAGATTACAAACTTTAAAATGAATGTGGCTACTCGAAAAATGGTTCAATCAAAAAAATAAAAACTCGGTCGGCCTCGTCGGCTTCTGGACTATCGGTTAAGGTTATGGCAAATGGGATTTAGCACTCACGTGCATTTTTGTGTCACCCTAATATATATATATATATATATATATATATATATATATATGGGTGGTTCTCTGACAAATCGAGCGGTCGATTTTTTGACCCTATCGAAAAAAATTTTTAAAATGTTCCTAAGAGACATATGAGTATCCCTGAATTTTTTCAGATTTTTTGCATCAAGTATCTTCGAGTTACAGAGGGTCAAAGTTGATGAAATCATGTTTTTTTGCTTTTTCTGGCTAGTTTCATTAATTTGTAGATCGTCAGGGAAGCATTTTTCACTATAGAGATATATAACATTTTTTTCTGCAAATTTTCTAAACTATTCAAAAAAAATATTTTTGATGTCGTATATACATGTTTTAAGAAAGTTATAAGTCATTTAAGTTGTGACGAGTATCGTCACGCCGCATGCTATTTATTAAATACCTATGTTTGTATATATTTGCATGTGAGGTTTTTTCAGATGTTCCCGCGCACCAGAGCTGTACGAGAGCTGATGGGTTTGTGAACGCGTCGCCTGGTGAGAGAGTGCGTGAGAGAGAAGCTTCTAGCGTAACGTTAGGTTAGACGTTAGATTCGATTCGAGCATCGAGCGCGCGAGCCGTGAAGCAAAGGAGCGGTCTTCTCGAAATTAATAACATTGTTGCTTGGCATTTATTGTATAAAGATTGCGATCACGCGTGTGAGTGCCACTGTTTTTCGTCGAGAGAGCGTACCGCATACGAGATAGCTGGACCGAAGCGAGACCGCAGTCTACGGCTAATTATTGTAGTAGCGTCCTTCGCATTACTGTAAGTATCAGCTTCTCTCTCTCACTCTCACCAGCGCGTTCAACAATATCAGCTTCCGATTGACCGCGAGATTGTGCGCTAACAAAGCACATTTGTACTTTTACTCTGTTACAATTTTTGGATAATATAAGCAGTAGCCTTTTACCTAACGTCACGTGTGTATTTCATTTGTGAGTTTATGGTTTTCCCTGTTCCCCTTTTTCTAAAACCCACGGAGAATTTAAGTAGAGTAAATCTACATTTAACGTGGACAAACCCCGTTACATTGGCGCCCATCAGTGGTTAGATTTAGCTAGAGCAGGGAATAATTTTGTAGGAAAAACTTAGTGCGAAATCGCGAGTGTTCGTTATAGGCGGATAAGCGTGCGGAGATATACATTGCGTGTATAGTGTAGCGAGCGAGCGCGAACGTTGCCAAGTGTTTACATCGCGCGGCTAGACTTGTCGTCCGCGAACGTAAGCATTGCGCGCTTCCAGCTACCGAAAATTTTAGCATTGGCTGAAATATTATTTCGGGAAATAAGTTTTATTTTCTCGTCGCGTGATTTATATGCTTGATGTTGGCGATTAATCAGTATACGTAATTACTGGATGAATAGTAGTATAGCGAATCGAATCTCAGATTGCGATTATACTAGGGGAATAATTTTTTGAATATTATTGATTGAACAATTAAGTGTAAATAATTGTTTTTCCTAGTGATATTAAATATTATTTTTATTATTTATATTATTTGATATAATTGCAGTCAAATCGACTGGTTAATTTTTCTGATTTATATATTGTGTGTGATAGCGTGATTTTGGCGTTGCTAACAGCTATATAGCATACGCGCTCAGCTGATTGTATGTGTGCGTGTATCAGTGTATCACCGAGATAGGTTTAGATACAGGTATACTTTGCGGAGCGTATTGCAACGGCGAAGCGTGGACTTACCGACAGGGTAAATTACTGTTTGAATTTGAAATTTGAAATTGAACTTTATTTCTCGGTGTAGGTTTATTGAATTTAAATTGAGATTATTGACGAAATATTTTATTTTATTTTGTTTGTTCGTGATACAATTTAAGCGAAATTTTTTTCAATTTAAATTTTAAAGAAAGTAAACTCTTAATTCGAGTACAGCTCGGTAATAAAATTTTGGTTTTTGTTGTAAATTTTATTTTGGAATTTTCTTTCGAATCGGAAAATTTTCTTTTGAATTTTTTTTTCCTTGTCTGGTCGTAGTTTTGTTGGTAAATTACATAAGTGTAATTTGGAATTACACAGATTGTCGAACGAAGGAGGCTGTGACTGAATTAAGAGCGACACGCGAAATAGGTTATTGTTCAATTATTTAAATTTTGGTCATTATTAGTTTATTTCTTTCGTAATTTGTCTCTTGTATATTTTTTTGATTTCGACGGAAAAAATTCGTAGCGAGGTCGCATTCAAAATTTACAATGGCGATGCGAGTAAATATTTTTGCGGAAGCAGATCAAGAAATTGAGAGATGGGCAATATCATTGTCAGAAGATAGACTAAATGATTTATTGCGTAGATTTTAATTGATAACGGACGAAAGTAGGTACAGTAATATGGGTAGGTTAATTAGGCGATTGCGCGGTGATTACACTGCGTATGATTTTGTGAGGACGGATGAACCGAGCGAAATCGCAATGTCGAGAAGAGACGCGACATTTCAGAGGATTATTTTGAGAGAAGAAAATCTGTCTAATGAGACGAAGTCGACGACGTGGGTGAGACTTAGATTGCCAACCGCTGTAGAGTCAGAAGCATCAAATTTAGATGAAACTGATCAGCAAGAAGAAATTTTAGATGATATCTTCCGGATAGAGCGAGACAGTGATTTAGAGTCTAACAGAGGGTCCGTTGATGATGTTGACATTTCTGGAGTGAATCCCATTGTTACGATGGCAGAGGTGCATAATGAATTTGAAGAAATAGTGGAACTTCAGCAGCGAAATACTTGCGAAGATAGCGTTGACGCAAGATTGGACATCGCGGGTAACAATAAGGACGACTTTGAAGATAAAGACAGGAAGCAAGATAGTCATCAAGAAGTGATTGCACGTTTGCGAGGAGAGTTAGCTGCACAGCGTGAATCGGCTAGACAATCTGAAGCTAGATGGAATGCGTATGCTGCTGGCATGGAAAAGTCTATGGTGGACCTTACAAGTTATTATTGCAAGTTGACAGAAGAGGTAGAGCAGATTCGAGTTCAATTTCGAGATACGTTTGTTGTACATAGAGAACCGGATGCTCACAGTACTAAGATAAATTCTAACGTGACAAAATTTGTACCCGGTCAAGTAACAAAGATGACTGGAATGGACATATTACCATCTCAAGTAGAACCCCAAGGTGTGTCTCGGGGGGGGGAGGATCAGCTGCTTCGACGAGTAAGGCAGTTAATGAATATTCGTCGATGTCGAGACCAACGTATCGTGACGTTGGAAAAATTGCTCGTGAGTGAAAAATCCAGTTTGACGGTGGTAAAGATAGTTGCATTGAAGAATTTATTCAAAGAATGAATGAATGTAGGGCGTCATCGCATTTAGATGATACGGATTCATTGAATGCGTTACTCCATATTATGACGGACGGAGCGTTAATCTGGTGTCGACAAATGCGTCAAACTTGGAAGACTTGGAAAGATTTTTGCAGTGATGCTAGGCAAAGCTACGGTATGGACCAAGACATTCAGATGAAGTTATTAGCGGAAGCGCAAGCGCGCACACAAGGAAAAAATGAACCAGTACGTGATCACATCATGGCGATGCTAGCGATCATGAGTAGGCTTGATGATCCGCCGGAGGTTGCGGTACAGCTGAAAATGATATACGATAATATGCTGGCAGAAGTTAGAATGCAAGTGCCTCAAAGGAAAGTGAAGAATATAGGAGACCTTATCATGTTGGCCAGGAACGCTGAAAAGCTGATTCATGATAGAAATCACTATAAGCCTCCTCCATCACTTAACAGATGTTTATTGCCGAAACTGGCTTATAAAGAAAAACCTGTTCAGGAGATTTCGGAGAAGACTAAAGGCGGAGTACCTGTTGCGACGATCGCGGATCCTGGTGATATAGGTGAAACTATAAGGGTGGCAGTGCGAAATGCTATTGCTGGGTTGGGGTTATCCTCAGCTTCTACTTCACAAGGGCACCGAGGTAAGAAGTCTATCTCTAAAGGAGCGAGGTCGCAAGCAAAGACGGCGACTACAGTATCTGACAGTCAATCAGGAAAGATAAGTGCTGTTTCTGAAGAGAAGAAAGATGCTCCTAGGAAGTCGAGAAGTGATCATAATAAAAACCAGGACTCTTGGGGTCCATGTAAACCTTTTGTTAGATGTTATGGGTGCGGATGGCCGCGACATACAACTAAAACTTGTCCGGAGTGCTCGCAGAAGAAGAACTCTGAAGATAAGACGACTGAGAAGAACTCAGAAGACTCGGGAAACGAGAAAGGGAGCAAGTAGTTCAGGCCCATACTTCTCCTATTATTGTGGCGGCCTCCCAAGAAGCAAGTCAGGCTACTGAAGAAGCAGTGATGCCTGTTACAGTATTTGATCCATCCAATGTGGACTGCAGTCGCTGGTGGATGCCAGTGGTCATTGGTGATCTTCATTTACGAGCACTTTGTGACTCGGGAGCTGCGCGCACCGCTTTAGGTCCGATTGGATTACAGATAGCTACAGCGCTGAAACAAGCTATTGTTCCTTATACCGGACCAGGTGCGAAACTCGCTGATGGACAGCTCGTGCCGATTTACGGTTATGTTCAATTGCCGTTCATAGTGTTAGACCAATCGCGAATCTTAAATGTTATGGTTTTAAGTGCACTTGATTCCGAATGTATACTCGGAACAGATTTTATGCGAGCATTTAACGCGATTCTTTTACCTAGAGAGAATAGATTACAAATAGAAGGTGTCACCGAATCAGTTCCTCTAGAGATTTCTGCTCTCTCAGAAGGAGTAGCAAGCGCTCTCGCAGCCATCGGTTTGGCCGATGTTACCTCAGAACAGCGAAAACGCTTACAAGAGCTGTTAGACAGTTGGCTTCCAGCTGGGGAAGTACCGTTGGGGTGTACACATCTGATCCAGCACAGTATTGATGTGGGGTCTGCGAGACCAATTAAACAACGTTATTATCCAGTGTCAAAGAAGATTGAGGAAGAGATGCATGCTCAAGTGCTAAAGATGTTGGACGCGGGAATCATACACCGTTCTAACAGCAGCTGGTCAAGCCCCGTAGTCATGGTCCGCAAATCGGATGGTACCTACCGATTCTGCGTTGACTATCGGAAGCTTAATGCTGTTACAACCGCGAGCGCGTATCCGTTGCCATACATGGATACCATCTTGAGTAAGCTTCAGAAGGCGAGATATATTTCTACCATTGATCTCAGTGCAGCATACCACCAGATACCAATGAAGGAAGAAGATATTCCGTTAACGGCATTAACAGTATCTGGGTTGGGTTTGTTTGAATTCACCCGTCTACCTTATGGTGTAGTAGGCGGTCCTGCAACTTTTCAAACGCTGAGTGACCGGCTCATTGGACCTGAATTAGAGCCGTACGCCTTTTCCTACTTGGATGACATTATCATCACAACCGAGACTTTCGATGAGCATCTGCATTGGTTAGATGTAGTTCTGAAGCGAATCGCGGAAGCTGGGTTGACGATTAACCGAGGTAAGAGCAAGTCTTACTGTGACGAAGTTAAATACTTAGGCGTCATTGTGAATCGTGACGGATTTCGTCCAGATCCTCGGAAAGTTGCACCGATTCTGGAGTATCCGGTTCCGAATACTCTGACCAAATTGAAGAGATTCATGGGAATGGTTTCCTGGTACCGGAGTTTTTGGATCGGTTGAGCGATGGCGCGGAGCCGTTGAATCTAGTGCTACGTGGCAAAGCAAAATTCACTTGGAGTGTTGAACAACAGGACGCGTTTGAGCAAGTGAAAACAATACTTGCGACAGCGCCTGTGTTACACAGACCATCGTTTGATCATCAATTTATTATCAAAACTGATGCGAGCGACAGCGGCATTGGTCCGGTACTCATGCAAGAAATAGATGAAAAAGATTACGTCTTGTCTTATGCGAGTCGCACTCTAACCTCTGCGGAGCGTAATTATTCAGTTACCGAGAGGGAATGTCTTGCCGTTCTCTGGGCAATTAAGAAATTTCGTGCATATGTGGAGGGGTATCATTTTAAAGTAGTTACAGACCACTCAAGTTTAAAATGGCTTTGTAATCTACGTAACCCTAATGGTCGATTAGCTCGATGGGCATTGGAGTTGCAGTCATATGACTATGAGATTGAATATCGACCTGGCAAAGAAAATTTTGTCCCAGATGCGTTATCGCGGATGTTTGAAGAAGACGATTTAGATGAACAACGAATTGCATCTTTAAAAGACATTCAACAAACCATTAAATATCAGTGGTACGTACAGATGTATCAGCAAACTTTAGAAAAGCCTCACGAGTTTCCAGATTGGAAGATTGTTGCTGGTAAGTTGTATCATTACAAGCCTGAACCAATTCTAGAAGACGTCTTAGAAGATACGGATGCTTGGAAGCTGGTCGTGTCCAGAGACAAAATATTGCAAATACTTCGTGAATCGCATTGCGAGCCCACGTCCGGACATTTGGGTCGTCGCAAGACGTATGAGCGAGTCGCAAGATATTTTTACTGGAAGCGAATGTATAAAGATGTTCAGAAATTTGTAAAGTCATGCACTGTGTGCCAACATTGTAAAGTGGAACAGCTGTTACCTGCTGGGACCATGAAAGAGAAGAAACTCGTTGGTCCATGGGAAGTTGTAGCTGGTGATATGATGGGTCCATTTCCTAGATTAAGAATGGATATACCTATTTGCTGATCCTGTTAGATGTTTTTACTCGGTGGATTGAAGTGATACCTTTGCGTAAAGCTGACGGTATTAGTATTAAAAATGCTTTGAAGGAGCGTGTGTTTTTAGATTTGGTACTTCTGAAGTATTTCTGTCGGATAATGGTACGGATTCCGTAATAAGGTTATGAAGAAATTTCTGGCAGAAAAGCAGCGTTGAGCATCAGATGATATCGCCATATCACGCACAGGCGAATCCAGTTGAGCGTGTAAATCGAACGTTCAAAACGATGATCACTGCTTTTATTGAGGAGGAACAGA
>JACCIB010000884.1:0-74216 GCA_018906965.1 Philotrypesis tridentata
CGGTTGCCTAGTGCACGTACTTTTCCAAAAAGCTACGGAGGACACCACCCGGAGTGGGTAATCGGCGACCTTGTTCACCCAGATACCTGGCGACCACCACCCCACCATCTAGAGTGCGTAATCGGCGACCCTGTTCACCTAGACTCATCCCCGATACTTGGTGCTCGCGTTTTGTCGGAGAGCTACTGAACGCACTGCCTAAAGTGCGTAATCGGCGAGCCTGTTCACCAGACACTTTGCCGGTATCTAGTGCACACATTTTGCTAAAAAGCTACGGAGCGCACTACCCGGAGTGCGTAATCGGCGACCCTGTTCACCGAGATACCCCTGACCCCCTGGTGACATAGCTACTATGCCGGTTCAAAGAACACGTGACAGTGTGTACCACCTTCATTCGACGTACAATCTATTTTCATTTTTAATCATTCCATTTGTCTAGAAATAATGCTGCGCTATATAAATGCATAGGCGGTAGTGCAACCTGGACTCCGTCATCGGGCAGCTAGATTACCTGCATTAGAGTTTAGAGCTGCAGTGCGTATGATCGATATGCTTAATTTTTTCTAAACCCGTATATCTATATGTATTTGTTCAGTGCTATATATTGTTATGACCAGCGCGATTCGAGATGTTCGAATCGCGCATAGCAACCGCTGCAACTTCGCGGTTGTTATTGTTTTCGTTTATCAGTCTAGCGCTGACAGCTATTCGATTTGCATGTTTAAGCTTAACTAATAAAGTCGTTGTTGTCTATCTTTTCTATAAATAAGAGTGTTAATAACCATTATCCTAACCCGACCATAACATTTTGGGGGCTCGTCCGCAAGTGAACGTATTACCCAGTGCATGAAGTTAAGATCGGGCACGATGACCTTAACCCGTACACCGCCTCCTTCCCCGCCCCTCATCACAGTCTCTGAGACTTCACAAGCTGATACGCTTCCGCCACCTACTCACACATCACCTACGGTGGAACAACCTTCACTCCTTCACCGTTACCCGCATATCAAAAGAACTCTGCATTCGTGAATCAGAGCTTCTTCAAGAACGTCACCTCCGTGAAGAAGAAGTCAAGAAGATCGAAGCTAAGTATTCTTCTCTTCTTACTGAGTCAACCGCAGAAATTTCTAGGCTTAATTCTCTCCACAGAAAAGCATTAGCCGAAATTGATTGACTCACGTCTTCTTCATCTACTCGTCGCGAATTATTTCCGGACCTGGCTCTTCATCATCAACTGCCGACAACTCCCGATTACTGCTCGTCAACAGAACTCTACTCACGGATAACGAATCTCTTCGTCAGCAGTTACGAGAGCTAAGTTCTTCGTCCAATCCTAACACAAACACAAACACTTTCAGTAACAATCTGGGTTATAATCATAAGTTAGACGATTACGATGGATCAACACCTCTTCGAGAATATTTAATTCAATTTCAGGTTATGGCTAGAATTGACAATTGGTCTCCAGAAACTAAAATGGTTGCTCTTATTTCTAGTTTGAAAGGAAAAGCTAAGTCCATTTTAACTGAATCTGATATTTCTTCTTCTAATTTTGAGAATTTGATCTCTAGGTTAGAATTAAGATTTGGAGATAAACATATGGAAGCAACATACTATGCACAATTTCAAACTCGTCGTCAACAGTTTAGTGAAGATTTTCAAACGTTTGCTTCTGACTTAGAACGACTAGCAGCATTAGTTTTTTCCGAATGTTCTCTTGAGATTCAAGATAAATTTGCTTGTTCTCAGTTCATTACAGGTATCTTTAATAATTCTATCAGACAAAACTCTCCAATTAGAAAGGATAAAATCATTAAAAATAGCTCTTACTCGTGCCATGGAAATAAAAGCTAGTTTTGATTTTAATAAGAAATCTCAACATCCTATGAGAAATTCCACTCAAAATGCCGGGGTTAATTCATCCAACCCTCCATTCAAACCTCGTTCATCTACAGATTATTTAAAAAATGTTGAATGTTGGCAATGCGGAAAGAAGGGCCATTTGAGAACATCTTGCCCAACAAATGAACAGGGAAACTAGATTGTGTTGGACTTTCTGGAGCAAGTTCGAGAAAGTTTAGACAGACTCCATCCAATATTTGTATTAGAAGAATTAATGAGAATTTAAAACATTTTTACTTTGATGGTTTAGTTAATAAAAAATCTTGTAATTTCAAATTAGATTCCGGTTCAGATATTACCATTTTAAATTCAAAATTTGTTGATACTAATGACACAAGAATTCCCATTAATTCGAATTTACTTCGTTATCCGACAGGAGAGGGAATAGTTCCAGTACAATTTTTGATCTCTGCAGTTATTGAATTAGGAATTTATTCAGCTACTTTAGATATTTATGTAATGGATATGGTTGACGATTGTATTCTTGGAGGTGATTTTCTTCATTTAACTGGATTAACAGATTCATTACTAATTTAATTCGTACTCCAAATTTAATCACCAATGTTGTAAATCCAGTTCAAGTGGCTAGGATAGATAATTCATTTGAGAATTTACCAGAAATTATTCAGAATGTTTTCGAAAAGAATATTGATGAGTTAGACCATAATCAACGTGATAAATTTTCGAGTTTATTACTGGATTTTAAAGACCTTTTTGAAGATCATGATATTTCTGGACATTGCAATATCGTAGAACACAAAATTCAATTACTTCATGATCATCCCATTAAATTACCTATTCGTAGACCACCTATTCATCAGGAACAAGAACTTGACAATTGTATTTCTGAAATGCTTTCTCAGGGTGTTATTGAAGAGTCGGATAGTTCTTATTGTTTTCCTGTTATTCCAAAAAAGAAGAAGGATGGTTCTACTCGTTTCTGCATCAATTTCCAAAAGTTAAATGCAATCACCATTACATATTCTTACCCTTTACCTAGAATTGATGACACTTTGAACAAATTAACAGGATTTTCATGGTTTAGTACTTTAGATTTAAAAAGTGGTTATTGGAAAGTCAAAATTCGGAAAGAGGATAGGAAATATACAGCGTTTTCTATTGGAAAAGGTCTATGGCAGTTTAAGGTAATGCCTTTTGGTTTGTGCAATGCTCCTGCCACTTTCCAACGTTTAATGAAAAAATTACTTAGAGATTACCTTTCAGATTTCTGTCTAGTCTATTTAGATGATGTTATGGTTTTAGGTAAATCTTTTGATGACATGATTTCTAATTTAAGAAAGGTTTTCATTCGTTTTCAACAAGCAGGTTTACGTCTTAACAAGAAGAAATGTGTTTTCTTTAGGAGACAGGTTGAATATCTAGGCTATATTGTTTCTGAGAAGGGGAAAACTGCTGATCCTAAGAAGATCGACTGTGTTAAAAATTGGCCTATTCCTCAAAAGAAAAAAGATGTTCTTAGTTTTGTGGGCTTTTGTGGTTATTATAGAACTTTAATTAAAGGTTTTGCAGATATAACTAAACCTCTTTATAAACTCACTGAGAACTCAGCTAAATTCATTTGGTCAGAAGAATGTCAAAATGCTTTTTTTAAATTAAAAGAAAAACTCATTTCTCCTCCCATTTTAACATTTCCATCTCTTGAGTCTGAATTCATTTTAGATACTGACGCTTCTAACCATGGAATTGGTTCAGTCCTTTCACAGATGCAGGATGATAAAGAACGAGCGATAGGCAACTATAGTAGAGTCCTCTCTAAGTCAGAAAGAAATTATTGTGTGACTCGTCGAGAACTTCTTGCTATAATAGAGTCGTTAAGAAATTTTCATCGCTATCTTATTGGTAAACCATTTCTTATTCGCACAGATCATTCTTCTTTAACTTGGTTATTATCTTTTAAAGAATTAGACGGTCAATTAGCTCGATGGTTAGGTAAATTAGATCAATATGATTATAGGATTGTTCATCGTAAAGCTAGTTTACATAAGAATGCCGATTCTGTTTCACGTCGTCCTTGTGAAGATTTTTCATGTAAATATTGTTCAAAAGTAGAGGATAAATTTTCTGAAAACGAAAAGACAGTTGCCCGAATTATTTTTGAAGAAAATTTACCCTCAGACTGGAAGACATTTCAACAAGCTGATGAGTGTATTGCTTTCATTCTTCATATGAAAGAATTAAACACAAAACCAGACTGGCAGGATATTTCGCCTTTAGACACTTTCGTTAAAGTCTATTGTTCACAGTGGAACTCATTAGTGTTAGTTGATGGAATTCTTTTTAGAGAATGGATTTCTACTAATCTCAATTACAAGATTCGCTAATTAGTTGTTCCTAAAAGTAAAATCAAAGAAATTTTAGAGGAAGCTCATGACTCACCTTCCGGTGGTCATTTTGGAGTTAATAAAACTTTAGAAAAAATTCGAAAAAGATTTTATTGGGCGTCTTGTAAATCAGATGTAGAAAATTGGTGTAGGTCTTGTAAAATTTGTGTTGCAAAAAAAGGTCCTTCTGATAAGGGAATTAGTCAAATGAAGGTTTACAATACAGGTATTCCATTCGAAAGGCTTCAAATGGATATCCTAGGTCCCTTTCCCCTTTCTTCTTTAGGGAATAAATACCTTTTAGTAGTGACGGATAGTTTTACTAAGTGGGTAGAGACTTTTCCTCTCTCGAATATCAGGACTAAAAAAATTGCGGAAATTTTCGTTAATGAAATTATTTGTCGTTATGGAGTCCCGTTAGAAATTAACACAGATCAGGGAACAAATTTCGATTCTCGCTTAGTGAAAGAATTAGCAGTTTTACTAGGAATTAAGAAAACTAGAACTTCACCTCTACATCCTCAAGCAAATGGTCAGGTAGAACGTCAACATCAGACACTTTTACAATGCCTCACAAAACATGTACACGACACTCAAAAAGATTGGGACCGTTGGGTATCTCTCTTTTTGTTAGCTTACAGATCCTCAAAACACGCAACAACCGGAGCTACACCAGCAGAAATGTACACCGGCTTCGACCTCCGACTTCCTTTGGACTTAATTCGAGGGTGTCCACCAACAGGAATCTTGGTTGAAGAGGATGAAAATTATGTACACCAACTGCAAAAGAAACTTCACTCACTACATCACCTAGCTCGAGACAAAATATCCTTTCAATCTGAAAGAACAAAATCTTGGTACGACCAACGGGCTCGCAACGTCGAATACATCCCTGGACAAAAAATTTGGTTCTTCAACCCTCAAAGAACCAAAGGCAAAGCACCCAAACTACAATCGAATTGGGTTGGTCCTTGGGAAGTCGTCAAGAAGATCAACGACGTGGTTTACTGTATTCGTCGTTCCCCAAGACATAAGTCCAAGATTGTTCACATCAATCGTCTTGGCACCTTTTCCGAGAGACACCCCGATTTGGCTGCTAACTGCTCTGCTCATGGTTTTTGAGCCATGGTTTTTTCCATGAGCGTGAAGGTAAATACCGGAGCAGAGACTTGAGAAGGGTACCATGGCTTGTCATTCCCCCGCACTCATGTCTGAAGATCACTCTTAACAAACCGTGAATAAATGAGACGAAAAAGAAAAGGAATAAGAACGGAAGAATAAAGTACAAATTGAAGCTTGGACAGTCAGAGAAAAGATTGGATCGCATGGTTTTTCAAGATGGGAATATTCCTTTCCAAGAGACGGGTCCAATTCTATTCCTGTAAGTGATGATTGGAATTGACCTGTAAGCATGGCTCGGTAACTTGATGCCCGGCGTGGATCAAGGTAGAGGATGTTGGTGATTCCTGTAAGTCATCATTGGAATTTAGAAGAGGATCAACCCGCTTGAAAGGAAATTCGGTGAATGTGGTTACTTGGACGAAGATTAACAGATTGTGGTTACTAGAATGAGATGGGACCGACTGAGCATCCTTGAAGGAAGTTTGAATGGAAAGCTAATACAGACAGAAGACTTAAGATTGTCGGGACGACAATCTAAAGAAAAAAGGGAGAGCAATGTTATGACCAGCGCGATTCGAGATGTTCGAATCGCGAATAGCAATTACCATAATATTCATAATATTAATAATATTAATAACCGCTGCAACTTCGCGGTTGTTATTGTTTTCGTTTATCAGTCTAGCGCTGACAGCTATTCGATTTGCATGTTTAAGCTTAACTAATAAAGTCGTTCTTGTCTATCTTTTCTATAAATAAGAGTGTTAATAACCATTATCCTAACCCGACCAGAACAATATATACGAAGCACGCCATCAGGGCCGGATTACGATATCAGGCGCCCCTACGCCAAAAGAGCTGGGCCGCCCACTTCAGGAATTGAAAATGACAAAAAAATGTTTTCGTCAATTTTTCATGAAAATTTTTACAAACTTTTAAAACGTCAAACTTTCAAATAGACCATATACAACAAATTGACAAACCTGGACACCCCCAACTCCAGTTTCAAAAAATAAATTAAGTATGCCCAACGCAAAGCTCTTAAATACGTCTATCCTACACACAATTAATTTGAAAAATTCAATTGACATACGTTTAATTTAATTCCCTAAAATCTACCTAATTTATAGGTAAGAAAGTTATAAATTATATTTGACTTATTTTGATTTTACGTAATTAAATAGAAAAGATAAGCCGTGAATCTCTTAAGTAGTTTACTCCATGCGTAGCGAGCTGTAAAATATATGTAATTTAAAATTTGAATGAAACCATGGTATGGAAAAAATTGTTATCGCGCATGCGCACGTACTGATTTCGTAACTGTAGTGGCATTTTATACATTCAAATTTTCGCGCTCTGGAAGTGCCTTTTTTGGGATCACTTGACAGTGCTACCTTACTACCAAGTTACTTAAGTTTTACTTAAGTTTAAAGAATATCAAAGACAACCATCAGTGCTTACTTGTGAATTAGAGGTTATGTCCAGTGGTATGACTGTTTACATCATCAAAGCTTTCGAAAACTCTAACTACATGCTACAAGTTTGATTCGTATTATTCTATGCAAGTAAGTATACATTTAATACGGTGCATTTCTATACATTCTGATGAATATTTTTTGTAAAGAAATCGAATTATAGATGTAGCTTTGCAATAAACAGCATTAACCAGAATGTCTACAAATCAATCAAAAAAATTGAGTGGAGCTCAATATAGGAAGGTGGCAAAGGGAAAACAGCAATTTATCTCTTCGTTGCCAAAGCTCGACAATTTCCTTACAAAAAAGGTTAAATAAACCTTCATTATAATTATATCTATTTTATACTGTGATACGTATTTGCGTATCAAATAATCTAAATTCGTAAAAAAATTTGATTAATACTGTTTAAATTATTTTAGTTTTACAATGATCTTATTTATATTCTTATCTGATATACTATTTTTCTAGATACTTCAGAGAATGCTGAAAATGTTGAAACGCCATTTGAATCTATTTTATCGAGAGCAGCTGTGAAAGCTCCAGAAACGTCCAATGAATTAGATAATACTAATGATATTAGATTTGTCAATAAGGTATTTGTCACTCCGGCTAGATCAATTGAAGTGGTATGACTGTTTACATCATCAAAGCTTTCGAAAACTCTAACTACATGCTACAAGTTTGATTCGTATTATTCTATGCAAGTAAGTATACATTTAATACGGTGCATTTCTATACATTCTGATGAATATTTTTTGTAAAGAAATCGAATTATAGATGTAGCTTTGCAATAAACAGCATTAACCAGAATGTCTACAAATCAATCAAAAAAATTGAGTGGAGCTCAATATAGGAAGGTGGCAAAGGGAAAACAGCAATTTATCTCTTCGTTGCCAAAGCTCGACAATTTCCTTACAAAAAAGGTTAAATAAACCTTCATTATAATTATATCTATTTTATACTGTGATACGTATTTGCGTATCAAATAATCTAAATTCGTAAAAAAATTTGATTCATACTGTTTAAATTATTTTAGTTTTACAATGATCTTATTTATATTCTTATCTGATATACTATTTTTCTAGATACTTCAGAGAATGCTGAAAATGTTGAAACGCCATTTGAATCTATTTTATCGAGAGCAGCTGTGAAAGCTCCAGAAACGTCCAATGAATTAGATAATACTAATGATATTAGATTTGTCAATAAGGTATTTGTCACTCCGGCAAGATCAATTGAAATTGGTGAAGCGGAAGTAAGCGACGACCCTGCGAAGTGGACTATTAATGAAAAAACAATCAAGGTTATATTGAATCGAGGATTACAACAGAATATAGATGCAGACTTTGCATTGTCTAAGCGAGAAATATACGGTAGAAATCGCTTTATAAATAAATCCATTTTCTATCGAAGTATCCCTAATGGTAGCACACAACTTCGATCCTGGATGATTTACTCAGAAAGCGCTAATGCAATATTTTGCGGACCCAACGTTTCGGCTCTTTACACCACGGAAATTATATGATGCTTTAGAGCTCATTTCTGAATTTGACCCTTTCTTAGCAGCACACATTCAATCGCATGGTAACGCAGGTAAAGGATCAATTTCATATCTTTCGAAAACAATATGCAACGAGTTTATTGAAATTATGGCTAAACAACTAACGGAAAAAAATTGTATCCGAAATCCAAATTGCGAAATATTTTTCGATTAGTACAGACTCGACGCCAGATTTATCTCACGTCGATCAATTAAGTTTCGTGATTCGATATCTCGATGAAACTGGCTTTCCAAGAGACAGGTTTATTAGATTTCTGCCAAACTGTGGCCATAAACAGAAGATTTAACAAACATAGTATTGTCCGTTTTAAATGAGCTTAAATTAGATATAAATAACTGTAGAGGGCAATCCTTTGATAATGCGGGCAACATGTCTGGAATTTACTCAGGACTTCAAGCTCGCATTAAAAAAATTAATCCTCTTGCTGATTACCTCACATGTTCAGCGCACTCACTGAATCTGATTGGCACTTATGCCGCTGAATGTTGCGCACTAGCAGTAAAATATTTTTTTATTGTGCAGCCATTATACAATTTTTTTTCAGCGTCGACGCACCGTTGGGACATAACATTTAAAAAAATATTTTAAAGCCAAATGCGAAAACTCTGAAAAGCCTTTCTCAGACGCGATGGTCGGCACGACAAGATGCATGCGAATGCTTATGCATGTCTTATGACGAAATATTATTTACTGTACAGCAAATAGCTGAAGATTTAAATGAAAAATCGTTAACGCGATCAGAAGCTCTTGGATTATACAATTCTCTTGCTTGTTTAGAGATCTGTTTTATTTGTCTCTTATCTTAAACAGATTTAATGCAGTAAGCAAAGCTCTTCAGTCTGCTAATAGAATTGAATACCGTTGTCGAGTTGTATAATTCATTAATTACTTTTTCTTTATACCTCGGTCAAAAGTACGCTTCTCCCGCATCGATTTCAAAGACGAAAGTCGAAGATTTGTGCATTGACAAAAGACGCGCGCGCTCTACAAAACAGCGGGAGGAAAGAATTTTTCCATGCGCGCAGTCAAATCATGCCATCACCTCTTTGTAGTAATGATGTAAATTCAGCTTCCAACAATTTTTACAATCAATAGTTGAAGTGAAATATTTTAATTTATGCTACTTTAATTTTAATAAAACTTTAACCTGGCTTTACAGCTTCGCCAAATTTTAAATGAGTACTTTTTTCCATTGCTCATGTTCAAATAATAAAGAATGATGCAAACATATTATAATGCATATAAGTGTAAGAAATGTAATAGTTTTACAATAATTGTAGAATAATTATAAGTAAAATAACTGAGTAGAAAAATTAATTTTTTTTTCTATCTAAAGATTTTTTATATGGTTTTTTTATGTTCTGATGCTTGCCCCCGACCAGCAGCACTCGCTTCGCTCGAGCCGCAAATGTCGGGGCAAGCATTAGAACATCACACATTTCGTGAATGTCCTCAAGATGTATTGTCGCGAGAGGAGCAAAAGTAAAATATGGCCACGCTTCGAACTGTCAGTCGAAAGAGGTTAGCATTGTTTTAATTACTAATAACGTACTTTCGACCGAGGTATGAAGAAAGTATACGCCACACGGACAAAAAGTTGGAAGCCCTGCACTGCGTGAAATGATGCCCGAGGCGAAGCCGAGGCATCATGTCGCGCAGTGCCGGAATTCCCGCTTTCTGTCCTTGTTGCGTAATATACTATTGTATCTCAGAAACGCGATTTTAGTGTTTTTGACTACTATGAAAAAAAAGCTATTGAAAAATGCAGAATTAAAATTTACAAAAGTGATATTTCTAGAAAGCGTAAAAGAAAGATTGAATTTGATGAGCAAAATTCCGATGATACAAATTTTTCAGCCAGAGATTATTTACGCGTAAATGTATATTACGTTATTATAGATGCATTGATAGAACAGTTGAATAAATGAAATGACTCATATATTAAATTAAACGCAAAATTCGGATTTCTAGTGCAATTCCATAGTTTGGATCTTCCTAAGATAAAAGAAAAAGCTAATTTGCTTATGAGTTATTATCCTAATGATTTAGATCAGAATTTAATTATAGAATGTCAGCACTTGTCATGTCATTTACAATCTCTCGAAATTGTAAAGCAATCTGCAATTGATTTGTGTAGGTTCATTTGCAGTAATGATTATGTCATAATTTATCCTAATTTGCATATTGCTTTTTCAATGTTTTTGTGTACAATGGTATCAAATTGCTCAACTGAAAAGTCATTTTCTGCGTTAAGACGAATTAAAAATTACTTAAGAGGTATTCAAGGGAACGATCGCATGAATTCTCTCGCACTTTTATATACTGAAGCTGAGTTAAATAAGGACATTGATTATGAATACATCATTGCTGAGTTTTCTAAAACCAAAGCTAGAAAAGTATGTGTATAAAATTGGATCAAAAAACAATGTAAAATATGTAAAATATAAAAAAATGTCAATTATATTATATTATTATATTATTTTTAATTTTCTTGTGCCTGGGTAGTTGAATTTGGAGACTTGGAGTTCAATATGAAATAGTTTAATTTTTTTAACTTGTTGAGAAGAATGATGGTTTATGTCTCATGAGTTATGAATTCGTCAAAAAAAATTTAATTTTCAAAAAAAAAATTTTTTAGAATAAATTTTTTTTCGCCTAGCTCGTGCCGCCTCCTAACGACCTGGCACCCTACGCAATGGCGTAATTGGCGTAAAGGGTAATCCGGCCCTGCACGCCATAACCAACGTAAAAATCCAATCTTTCATGATTTTTTTCTCAAAAACGGTGGCTCCCCGCCAGTTGCACCCGTGGAGACTTTTGTTCAGGAGATCATAATCTATAATATATCAAATTTTCAGCCAATTTGACACGAAACCAATTTCCATTTAAAATGTGCGGGGTTCTTTAACAACCAGCGCCTTCAACGCTGGAGCTTATTCAGGACTATAATATATACAATATATACAATATCAGATGTGTAAAATTTTTCTCACGAAACAAGTTCCCTTCTGTATACTGCACTTATCACGTGGGGGGATGCATGGTTTATCTGATATTTAATGGAAAATACACATAAGAGACTTTGTGGAATTGGTATGGAAAGGGAGGAGAGAAATTTTTCCTCCAATCAGAGGATTTTCTCTTTTCTGGGTGAGGTTTTTTTGAGAACTAGTGGAGAGGGTAATTCAGTGCTCTAAAATAAAAAGGGCTGATCAAGCAATGCTCAATTAGTTTGCTCGAGTTTTCTGAGTTCGGCTAAAGAAATGGCCCTTAACGGACGACCAGACTTAAAGGACAGCAGACGTTGGAGAGAATAGAATGGATCCTCAAATACGGGGATACCATTCTAAAGATGGCTAACATTGTGTCAACTGTGATAGAAATTGGTGAAAGTTGTAAGTATTTTTTGTTAAAATATTAAGTTTAATAATTTTCATGTCACTCTAATTTGAAAATCACAACTTCATTGTTTTGATTTTTAGTTACTTGTGACATAAAATATCTTATGGAATTTTTATGTAAAGGGGATTTTTTTTTCAAACCTCAGGTTCGGTAAAAAGAGATCATAACATTCACCTTCGGTTTGTGTTGTGGTCTTTTGTTTTCGTAAAATAAACCCTTTCCATATCCATTGATTGATATTTCAGTACTATAGATATTAATTTAATCATTTTTTATAGTGCCACCGAAGCCATCGTTAGACTGCATGGAGCAACAACAAAAAGCGTTTAAAAAACAAAAAAGTAAGCTGAGACAATTTACATTGAAGAGGATTCAATCAGATAGGACGGATGCATTAAGGAAATTAAACCACGGCAGCAGAAGCAGTTCCCCAAAAATTTCTGGTAAGTTGTGTATATATATATATATATATATATATATATATATATCACACAAACGCATACATACTTTACACGTATACCCTCTCTACTACTGCTGTTTTCTTACTCACTCACTCTCGAGAACGTATGCTCCCCCCCCCCTCTCAGCACGCTTCATGAATCTATGCCTAGTTTTGAGCCTCGCGTCGCGATATATATACACACACACACACACACATACACATATACACACATATATATATATAAATTTATATAATTTAATTATATAAATAATTAAATAATTATTTATTTAATTATATATATGTGTGTATTTTCTCTCTCAAACGCTTATTAATTTTTCGCTTATTAATTTTTCACTTATTAATTTTTATCTATTTACTTTTTCAGATAAAAAAATTAATTGGCGAACGAAATTATTCTCTTCGTCAAGTTCGAGCAGCAGTAGCAGCAATAGCAGCAGTAACAGTAAAAGAAAAAATGGTATATATTTCATTCAATTTTTAACTTACAAAATTCCACTGTGTTTAAAATTAATATATTATTTTTGTTTTCAGATTCAGATACAAAAAAGCAGTTGATATTACTTTAACTACTGAAGGTACAGGATCGCATAGTGTGACAAAGAGTGAGTCTAGTTTAACTGCTGGTGCTGTGGCATCTAGCAGTTCAACAAAGATTCACTTCAAAGCAACTACTGATACCGCATCATCAAGTAGAGCTAATAAAAATTATACGAAGTCCGACTCATCTGGCAAGAGTGAAAACAAGTCGAGCAAATACTAAAGAAAAATTGTAAGCTTTTTATTATTAAAATATATTTATGACATACGTTAAAATTAAAATATTAAATATTTAAATTTTTTCATCCGACAAGTGACGAAGCATTATGTCGCTAAAAAAGATTCCGCATCTAGAGCAGCATCACCAGCAACAACAAAATGTCCAGCAACAACCAAACCACCATCATCTACAAAATCACCAGCAACAACAACCACAACAGCAAATAAAACGTAATATGCCAGTTGTTTTAGATATAGAGTACGTAGCCGATCCAATCGATATCGACAAAAGGTACCCAAGAAAATAATAATATAATAATTTTGTATAAAATAATTTTGTAAGCAAAATAAAAATGATTAAGTATAAAAATAAAAATTAAAATAATTTTGAAATATATAATAAAGAATTTTATGTAAAAATATTATTATAAATTAATAATTTATATGTAAAATAATATTTTTATGCCCCCCCTACCTTTACAACTTTTTAGGATTTTTTAATAATTATGCGCGCTATATTATGTAACGAGAGGTAAGGAGTCGATATTTAAATATCGCGCGCTCGTTATGTCGCATGATGGGAACAACACAGCAGGCGTCGCTGTTGTATTTAGGCGAGAGACGCGCTGGTAAAAAGTACGAGAAAGTCCGCGTGCTTAATCGTTGAGTAATTATTTCTCGTGTGCTATGTTTCGTCCTTTTTTGTTACCGAACACCAAAGTAAATTTAGCAATACGGAGAAGTGTGATGTTCGGGTGCATCACACATTTGTATACTCGACATTTGACTGTGTACGCGTTTATACGCAGATCACCAAAAAACTACGCCGGGTAGTATCATTAGACAATACAGGTAAGACGGTGACACGACGACAGTGCGTGGTCGTCGTGCAGCAGTCATTTGCCCCGTTACAATTAGTAATAAGTAAAAAGACAATACATAAAATTTTATGTTTTTTTATTAATTTCTAATTTGTAGTCCACTTCATCTTTATCAAATACATTGTTTAAATAGTCTAATAACTATTTTTTAATTGAAATTACATTGGAAATAGCGCATACAGGTCGTCTTCTCTTGCAGAGAATGTGATTGTCACATCCATAATGATAATCACATATTTCCTATTGAGTGAATGACATCCATAAATTTCTACATTGGAAATGGATGTGAAAGTAAAAAAGTATCACGTAAATATCACAATAGTTTCACAAAAGTATCACACAAGTATCGTAAAAGTATCAAAAAAGTATCATAAATGTATAAGTTAAGTACTCACACGTTTGGTAAATATTTTTTTAACCATTGCTTTTTCTGCTCTCCCTTTACGTAAAGTTTTTTAACTTCTTGTGAGCAATTTCCAAAAATTTTTTGTACATGATCATAAGGAATATCTCCGCTATTCCACGCTATTCCGTGATGATACCTTTCAAGCCAACTAGCTGTGCATTTTTCTTCTTCAGTAAGTTCTTTCCATCTCGTTGGTGGCTTAAAGTGGTAGACAGTTGGAAAAGCAGTTTTTTTCAAATTAAGAAAACTGACTTTGAAATCCTTGAATATCACAGATATAAACATTCTCCTCAGGACAAGAAACTGTAGATATAAAATATTTCACTAGTGAAAGTTCAACAATCATAAAAGAATGGTTTAGAGAACATATCAAAGATCCAATTCTTGCACAACTAGAAGAATTTCAAGAAAAGGATTCTGGGTGGACATTAAAGAGTATTATAAGTTTATGCATGAATATAAAAAAATATTCTCCAGTTAAAGGAAGCTCATATATTCCTCTTCCAAAATTTATAGAAAAGAAAAAAGCATGTGTTAATGTTCGAAACAATGATAATGAATGTTTTAAATATGCAATACTTTCAGCATTATATCCTTACAACGAATGCTCATAGAGTGAGTTTTTATTTTTCTATCTAAATTATCTAACTAAATTATCTTCCATATGCAAACATGCTCAATTTTGGTGACATAGAATTTCCTATTAAAATAAAAGATGTATCAAAATTTGAAAAGTTTAATAATAATATTTCTATAAACGTGTATATGCTTAGGATGTTTGGACAGAAGCATGAAGTATCACCTTGTTACATTACAATCGAAATGAAGGATAAACATGTAAATCTTCTTATTATACAAGATTATTTTATAAACGAACATGAAGAAAAAAATCAAGGTGAAGATGAAAGAGTGCCTCGGTATCATTATGTGTGGATAAAACACATTTCAAGACTTTTAAGATGTCAATTGTCGAAAACTAATAAAATGTAAATAATTGTAGAATTAATTTGCCTGACTCCAAAAACAATATACTTAAATTTGAAGATTATAAAAAAAGTGAAAAAGTGCCTTTTGTAATATATGCAGATTTTGAATGTTTATTGAAGCCTACTGAAAATGAAAATGCTTTTCAACTTCATGAAGCATACAGCATAGGATATTACATAAAATGTAGCTATGATGATCGATTATCTGGCTATAAATCATACAGACAAAATCATTCTGATGAAGAATCACCTGCAGAATGGTTTGTAAAAGAATTAAAATCCATTGGAGAAAAGATTGAACAACTCTATAAAAATCCAAAGCCACTGAAACTTACAGATCCAGAAGAACTATCTTTTCGGAGTTCAACGATTTGTCATATATGTCGGAAACCTATTCATTCAGAACAACTAGCAGTAAGAGATCACTGTCATCTCACAGGACGGTAAGTTTTTTAAATTTGATATGAACAGAAAAAACAATATAGTATAATAATTCAAAAACATACTTTTTTAGTTTCAGAAGTGCAGCTCATAATTCTTGTAATTTGAATTATAAGGATTCAAGATTTATTCCAGTAATTTTTCACAATCTTAATTACGATACTCACTTTAGTTTGAAAGAAATTGCTACTTCTTCATTACTGATGGGACGAGTCAGCGTAATACCTCATAATAAGGAGACGTATGTTTCATTTACAAAATATATCGATGGCAGTGATATTATTTTTAGATTCATCGATTCCTGACGCTTTTTACCATCATCCTTAGAGAAGCTAGCGTCATACTTGGAAAACGTTCCGATAGCAGTTCAGGAATTCCAATCAGATGGATTTACAAGTGAAAAGATTGATCTTCTCAGACGGAAAGGTATATTTCCATATGATTTTGAAGATGGATTAAATAAACTAACTACTACAAAATTGCCAGAAAAAATCAATTTTATAACAAGCTGACGGATTCTGATATTGTTGAAGAGGACCATAATCACGCACTTCAAGTGTGGCTTAAATTCAATATATCAACTTTAGGAGAGTATTCTGATCTCTATTTAAAAACAGATGTACTGCTACTGGCTGACGTCTTTGAAAGTTTCCGAGAAACATCCCTTGAAGACTATGGATTATGTCCGGCATACTTTTATACTACACCAGGATTAACATTTTCAGCGGAACTTCTTACAGATATTGATTTGTTAATGTTTATCGAATCAGACATTCGAGGTGGAATTAGCCAATGTTGTAATCGACATGGAAAAGCAAACAATTCATACATGGGATCTTCTTACGATAAAAATCAGAAAACAAAGATGCTCTTATATTTTCATATTAATAATCTTTATGGATGGGCAATGGTGCAACGTTTACCAGTTGGAAAATTTGAGTGGATAGAATATGAGACGAATCCATACTTTTTCAATGAATCAGCAGATTCAGATATAGGTTATTTTGCTGAAGTAGACTTAGAGTACCCTGAAGAAATACATGATGACCATCAAGATTTACCATTTTGTGCAGAACATCATACACCACCTGGCTCAAAGCAGAAGAAACTTCTAACTACATTAAATAATAAGAAAAGATATGTTATTCATTATTGAGCTCTTAAACAAGCATTAGATAATGGACTTCGTTTAAAAAAGGTACACAGACTTTTGAGATTTGAGCAAAAGGCCTGGCTCAAACCTTATGTTGAACAGAGAAGAGAAAACAAGCTAAAAACGAGTTTGAAAAACTATTTTATAAATTATTAATAAACGCTGTCTATGGTAAGTGCATCGAACGAGAGCGATCTCGCATTGATGTACGATTAGTAAATAAATTTACAGATAGATATGGAGCACAAGCAGGGCCGGATTACCCTATACGCCAATAACGCCATTGCGTAGGGTGCCAGGTCGTTAGGGGGCGGCACGAGCTAGGCGAAAAAAAATTTTTTCTAAAAAATTACATTTTTTTTTTAAAATTAAATTTTTTTTGACGAATTCATAACTCATGAGACATAAACCATCATTCTTCTCAACAAGTTAAAAAAATTAAACTACTTCATATTGAACTCCAAGTCTCCAAATTCAACTACCCAGGCACAAGAAAATTAAAAATAATATAATAATATAATATAATTGACATTTTTTTATATTTTACATATTTTACATTGTTTTTTGATCGAATTTTATACACATACTTTTCTAGCTTTGGTTTTAGAAAACTCAGTAAAGATGTTTTCATAATCAATGTCCTTATTTAACTCAGCTTCAGTATATAAATGCGCGAGAGAATTCATGCGATCCTTCCCTTGAGTAGCTCTTAAGTAATTTTTAATTCGTCTTAACGCAGAAAATGACTTTTCAGTTGAGCAATTTGATACCATTGTACACAAAAACATTGAAAACGCAATATGCAAATTAGGATAAATTATGACATAATCATTACTGCAAATGAACCTACACAAATCAATTGCAGATTGCTTTACAATTTCGAAAGACTGTAAATGACATGAAAAGTGCTGACATTCTATAATTAAATTCTGATCTAAATCATTAGGATAATAACTCATAAGCAAATTAGCTTTTTCTTTTATCTTAGGAAGATCCAAACTATGGAATTGCACTAGAAATCCGAATTTTGCGTTTAATTTAATATATGAGTCATTTCTTTTATTCAACTGTTCTATCAATGCATCTATAATAACGTAATATACATTTACGCGTAAATAATCTCTGGCTGAAAAATTTGTATCATCGGAATTTTGTTCATCAAATTCAACCTTTCTTTTACGCTTTCTAGAAATATCACTTTTGTAAATTTTAATTCTGCATTTTTCAATAGCTTTTTTTTCATAGTAGTCAAAAACACTAGAATCGCGTTTCTGAGATACAATAGTATATCACGCAACAAGGGCAGAAAGCGGGAATTCCGGCACTGCGCGACATGATACCTCGGCTTCGCCTCGGGCATCATTTCACGCAGTGCAGGGCTTCCAACTTTTTGTCCGTGTGGCGTATACTATTTTTCTTCATACCTCGGTCGAAAGTACGTTATTAGTAATTAAAACAATGCTAACCTCTTTCGACTGACAGTTCGAAGCGTGGCCATATTTTACTTTTGCTCCTCGCGCGACAATACATCTTGAGGACATTCACGAAATGTGTGATGTTCTGATGCTTGCCCCGACATTTGCGGCTCGAGCGAAGCGAGTGCTGCTGGTCGGGGGCAAGCATCAGAACATAAAAAAACCATATAAAAAAATCTTTAGATAGAAAAAAAAATTAATTTTTCTACTCAGTTATTTTACTTATAATTATTCTACAATTATTGTAAAACTATTACATTTCTTACACTTATATGCATTATAATAGTTTGCATCATTCTTTATTATTTGAACATGAGCAATGGAAAAAGTACTCATTTAAAATTTGGCGAAGCTGTAAAGCCAGGTTAAAGTTTTATTAAAATTAAAGTAGCATAAATTAAAATATTTCACTTCAACTATTGATTATAAAAATTGTTGGAAGCTGAATTTACATCATTACTACAAAGAGGTGATGGCATGATTTGACTGCGCGCATGGAAAAATTCTTTCCTCCCGCTGTTTTGTAGAACGCGCGCGTCTTTTGTCAATGCACAAATCTTCGACTTTCGTCTTTGAAACCGATGCGGGAGAAGCGTACTTTCGACCGAAGTATAAAGAAAAAGTAATTAATGAATTATACAACTCGACAACGGTATTCAATTCTATTGAAGCAGACGGAAGAGCTTTGCTTACTGCATTAAATCTGTTTAAGATAAGAGACCAATAAAACAGATCTCTAAACAAGCAAGAGAATTGTATAATCCAAGAGCTTCTGATCGCGTTAACGATTTTTCATTTAAATCTTCAGCTATTTGCTGTAAAGTCAATAATATTTCGTCCTAAGACATGCATGAGCATTCGCATGCATCTTGTCGTGCCGACCTTCGCGTCTGAGAAAGGCTTTTCAGAGTTTTCGCATTTGGCTTTAAAATATTTTTTTAAATGTCCCAACGGTGCGTCGACGCTGAAAAAAAATTGTATAATGGCTGCACAATAAAAAAATATTTTACTGCTAGTGCGCTGAACATGTGAGGTAATCAGCAAGAGGATTAATTTTTTTAATGCGAGCTTGAAGTCCTGAGTAAACTCCAGACATGTTGCTCGCATTATCATAGGATTGCCCTCTACAGTTATTTATATCTAATTTAAGCTCGTTTAAAACGGACAATACTATGTTTGTTAAATCTTCTGCTTTATGGCCACAGTTTGGCAGAAATCTAATAAACCTTTCTCTTGGAAAGCCAGTTTCATCGAGATATCGAATCACGAAACTTAATTGATCGACTTGAGATAAATCTGGCGTCGAGTCTGTACTAATCGAAAAATATTTCGCAATTTGGATTTCGGATACAATTTTTTCCGTTAGTTGTTTAGCCATAATTTCAATAAACTCGTTGCATATTGTTTTCGAAAGATATGAAATTGATCCTTTACCTGCGTTACCATGCGATTGAATGTGTGCTGCTAAGAAAGGGTCAAATTCAGAAATGAGCTCTCAAAGCATCATATAATTTCCGTTGTGTAAAGAGCCGAAACGTTGGGTCCGCAAAATATTGCATTAGCGCTTTCTGAGAAAATCATCCAGGATCGAAGTTGTGTGCTACCATTAGGGATACTTCGATAGAAAATGGATTTATTTATAAAGCGATTTCTACCGTATATTTCTCGCTTAGACAATGCAAAATCTGCATCTATATTCTGTTGTAATCCTCGATTCAATACAACCTTGATTGTTTTTTCATTAATAGTCCACTTCGCAGGGTCGTCGCTTACTTCCGCTTCACCAATTTCAATTGATCTTGTCGGAGTGACAAATACCTTATTGACAAATCTAATATCATTAGTATTATCTAATTCATTGGACGTTTCTGGAGCTTTCACAGCTGCTCTCGATAAAATAGATTCAAATTGCGTTTCAACATTTTCAGCATTCTCTGAAGTATCTAGAAAAATAGTATATCAGATAAGAATATAAATAAGATCATTATAAAACTAAAAAAATTTAAACAGTATGAATCAAATTTTTTTACGAATTTAGGTTATTTGATACGCAAATACGTATCACAGTATAAAATAGATATAATTATAATGAAGGTTTATTTAACCTTTTTTTGTAAGGAAATTGTCGAGCTTTGGCAACGAAGAGATAAATTGCTGTTTTCCCTTTGCCACCTTCCTATATTGAGCTCCACTCAATTTTTTTGATTGATTTGTAGACATTCTGGTTAATGCTGTTTATTGCAAAGCTACATCTATAATTCGATTTCTTTACAAAAAATATTCATCAGAATGTATAGAAATGCACTGTATTAAATGTATACTTACTTGCATAGAATAATACGAATCAAACTTGTAGCATGTAGTTAGAGTTTTCGAAAGCTTTGATGATGTAAACAGTCATACCACTGGACATAACCTCTAATTCACAAGTAAGCACTGATGGTTGTCTTTGATATTCTTTAAACTTAAGTTGGTAGTAAGGTAGCACTGTCAAGTGATCCCAAAAGAGGCACTTCCAGAGCGCGAAAATTTGAATGTATAAAATGCCACTACAGTTACGAAATCAGTACGTGCGCATGCGCGATAACAATTTTTTCCATACCATGGTTTCATTCGAATTTTAAATTACATATATTTTACAGCTCGCTACGTATGGAGTAAACTACTTAAGAGATTCACGGCTTATATTTTCTATTTAATTACGTAAAATCAAAATAAGTCAAATATAATTTATTACTTTCTTACCTATAAATTAGGTAGATTTTAGGGAATTAAATTAAACGTATGTCAATTGAATTTTTCAAATTTATTGTGTGTAGGATAGACGTATTTAAGAGCTTTGCGTTCGGCATACTTAATTTATTTTTTGAAACTGGAGTTGGGGGTTTCCAGGTTTGTCAATTTTTTGTATATGGTCTATTTGAAAGTTTGACGTTTTAAAAGTTTGTAAAAATTTTCATGAAAAATTGACGAAAACATTTTTTTTGTCATTTTCAATTCCTGAAGTGGGCGGCCCAGCTCTTTTGGCGTAGGGGCGCCTGATATCGTAATCCGGCCCTGAGCAGAAGCCCGTATAGCTCAACCAAATTTTCATAGTTGCGCAATTTTTAATGAAAATTTAGTTGCTATTCAATTGAAAAGAACGAGTGTTACAATAAAGAAGCCAATATACGTTGGACTTTGCATCCTTGATTTATCGAAGACACTACTTTATGAGTTCCATTACTCATATATAAAAAAGCGAGTGGGGAAAAAATGCAAACTTCTCTATACAGATACAGATAGTTTGATTTATCAAGTAGACGATGTTGATATGTATCAAATAATGAAAGAGGACATTCATAGGTTTGATACATCAGATTATGATAAAATCAATCAATTTGGCATTCCTTGTGTAAATAAAAAAGTGCTTGGACTTATGAAAGACGAATGCTCTGGAAAAATTATGACAGAGTTTATTGGCTTACGAAGTAAAATGTAGAGTATTTTAGTTGATGGTGGAGCAACAATAAAGAAAGCTAAAGGTATGAAATATGTTGTAAAGAAATCCATTACATTTGAAGACTATCGAAAATGTCTTGAAGATCTACTTCTTGTACATCGAGAGCAGTGCAATATACGTTCAAAATTGCATATAGTTCATACCGAAAAACAGAATAAAATTGCTCTAAGTCCTCATGATGATAAAAGGTATTTATTGCCTCACAGTACCGACACTCTACCATAGGGTCATTATAGAATATATATAGAATCATGGAAGAACAGCAGTCGCTAGCTGCAAGTCAACTGGAATGGGAAGTAGAGAAGGGGCATCCAGAAGCCAATGAGAGAAAAGTAAGTGAAATGGGGATAGACGATGAAATAGAAAAAGAGAGGGGGACCAATGAAAAGCTTACACAAATAGAAGAGAGGATAACACGAGTGGGAATAACGCTTTATAAAGAAGGAGGAGAACCAATCACCATTGAGTATGATATACCCGAAGAGAATGACAACGAATGGATTCCAGCCATGGAACCAAAGAGTGGGGATATTTTACAAGAGGCGATGGAAGGGGCTGGAGTATTGGTGGGGAATGGGCTATATGAGCCAATGCAGCACAACGAGCCGCACATTCGAGCAATCGAAGAGATCGAAAACAGTCCACCCTCTGCAAAGAAACCAAAGCTTGATTAAGTAAGTTTATATCATATTTACTTATCATATTTTTTCTCTAACAGTGAGTTTTTCTAACCTCAATTCGACTTTAATTTTCAGAATGGATCTATCTGCACTTAACAAGGTTGCTGAACGCGACTTCTTACCAACGAAGAAAGCCAAAGACTTGGAAAAAGATCGAGAAAACCTCGTGACAGCACTGAAAGAGGTAAAAACAAGATTCGGCGTCAAGGTTGTAGCTGAGGTGGATGAAGCTTTCCAAATATTTTTACCAGACAAGATATCATCTATGCTCATAAAGGATAACAAACTTTTGAGTGATTTGAGCAATGCCGCAAATAAACTAACATTATTTTTTGTATACCAAGGCGGCAATTCTTTTTAATTTGGTACTGCTACCGAGTAATAATAATAAGAAAGACTGTATAAATAATTTTTATACGTTTTATTTATTTTATCAAATTGTTACATTTACATATATATATGAATAAATAACATTTTAAACATTATAATTTGTCTTTTTATTTATTTATCTACAATCCTTATCCTTTCATTGCATTAATATCTATCTTAATTTATTTAATATCATTTTTATTAATCCAACTATTATGCTCGTTACTGAATCCTAACCATTTAACATAGATACGATTACCACTTTTCTTTATAACTTTTTCTACTAAATAAATTTCAGGATACATAGGCTTTTGAATTTCAGTTTCATAAAAGCCACCAGTTACAGGATTATCATAATAATCTTTAACGTGGTAAGTTATTGGATTGGTTTTTACTACTTTCGTGAATTTTTATACTATGCTTGCATTGTGTAAAACAGTTTTAAGTACATTTTCAAGTTCTTTATATGGTAGATCTCCAGAACTCCATGGTAAACCATGATAATTGCGTTCCAACCAAAGATTTTCTGATTTGTACTTGACTGTGAGTTTATGCCACTGTGTAGGTGGCTTAAATAAAAACACTAATGGTTTGAAATATGAATGAAGTGGAATGATAGCTAGTTCTTTAACAACAAATTCGTTTACAGGCTGTTTAAAGCCTTGCACATCTAACACGTATCCCATTTTGACTAACTGCTTACCATGAAATGTCATGGGTTTTATAATTTTTTCCCCTACCTTTTAAACAATTTTTTTCACATCTCCACTTATAGGCTTGTATTCAATTATACGGTCATGAAGGATGAGACAGTAAGCAGATGTACCAGCAGGAAAATTTTCTCTGGCTTCAAATTCAAGACAAACGTCTACTGAAGCTTGCTTCAATGACTCATTTTGTTTTGAACAATCAATGACAACAAGAGGTGCATTTGACAGATATTCCGTCCTATTTAGAATAGATTCTGATTCTTAATTGTAGTATGCATTTTGAAATTTAACATACATGTTGAATAATATTGCATATTGATTATTAGTAATATTAAGATTGAGGTTTCCATATGGATAGTGTTGAGAGTTGAGAAAAAGTGTAACATTACTCATATTACAATGGTCGAATCCACTAGCATTAACTGTTCTTCGCCCTTTGCGATTCGTTTGAAAACCTAGAATACCGAAACGAGGTTTCTCCAGCTGATTAGAAGTCTTCAAGTCCATACATGTTTTGATGTAGTAGGTAATAGTGGATATTCATATAGTTCCCAGCTGCAAAAACTCATAGCTATAAGCTTATCCTTTTCCAAATAATTAAGTAAACTGATTTTGCGTTTATCTGAGAGCATAACATATGGCATTAACCTTAAAATCCTCGTAAACGTTTTGACCAGGCACTACAACTTGGCTTTGCACAACAGAATTTACATCTGAATTTGATCTTGTAAGAATTAGTTCATGTTTAGCATTTACTACAATCTTACGATAATCTTCAGCAAAACCTAGGATCATACTAAGTGGCACTGATATTTCGAAATTACCATTTTGATCGACTATAGCTCCTTCAGTCTAGTCACAAGTCCTTTCATCAAACTTGTCAAGCCTACATTTTTGCATCTATCTATCTCGATAGCATTCAGCTCATAGCGAATCTCTTCAAATAAATGCAATATAGCATTATTTACAAACGTTGTACCTGCAACGGCAATGCCATCCACTTTTCGCAACTTTCCACATACATGCAATGAACTGCGTGAAGGTAGCACACACAGATCTTGATGTTGTATAACTATACGAATTTCATCGCTGTTATTGAAATTCGATAAAGTATACGGCTGATGCGCATAAATCTCGTAAAGCGCAACAGATTCATCGAATACGATGGGTGACTGTTAACTAAGAACCTCTTCCATTTTGTTGAAAACAGCAAAATATTATACAGCTTATTTTTTCCACGAACAACTTTTAAGCCTAGACTTTTTAAAAATTTGATATTTTGACGTGTTAGCGCTTTGACTGTTTGTCGATAACTGGTTGTTTGACTGCATAGTGAGTTGTTAATAAAACCTTTACCCACTTTAGTATTGTATACAATACCCATAATCAAACTGATTCAATGTGCAGTCTAATTGTTATGACTTCTCCACGAAAATTAACTAAATGTCCATCTTGATCTACAAGTCGTAGTTGTAATTTGTTTATAGTCTTTACAGTAACTGGTAAGTAAATAATTGGGGATGGAACTTCGATGTAGCCTGGTGATACAGCTGGGAAAAACTCATGTATTATATGTGCTTTATTCTCATTTATATATGCTGCAGACGTAATATTACACTCAACACGTGAAGCGTTTACTTTTAGAATAGTTACGGGTAAATCAGATTCGTGATCTGTATTTGCAGATAATACGCGGTTCGTGAAGCCTAATTTTCCAATAGAATCTTCTGGTTGAAAATCAATTGATTGGCTGCTGCAGCGCAGAGTATTATTATTAGGTTTAAGCTTGATTGATATATTCTTTAACGATAAAACTTCTTTCAATCTTTTCTTAATATCTTCGATTTCGTAACTACCTGTAGGCAACGTTATAATTTCTTCTCCTACGTAAAACTTGTTATTCCCAATATCGATATTAGGTATTGAATTGAATGTCAAAAATTCAACAAGCCCAAGAACGTAATTTTTATATGGTGACAGTTCAAGCGGTGAAAAATATTGAGCTTCAAGTACAGATGCATTTCCAGATAAGGTTCATGTTAATGAATGTTGCATGACTACTCGAACAATACTAACTTAAACTGAAGCATAACCAACAGTTATATAGCATTTAAAAGGAATTTTAAACACAGATGTCCGCAGTTGTAGGAGTTGTAATCTTGATAACGCTTCTGATTATACTTGATCTAGCTTACATTCAAGTACTCTATAAGATCTTGAGGTGGTTGTAAATCTCCAAAGCTATCAAAATACACAACATTGTTGCCTCGTTTGCGATATGCAACCCAATGCGTACCAGGTCCACTTTCATCATCGAGATTGATGATTGCTGATTCGCGATAGTGTGGTCCACTTATCGGTAATGCATTTCGCATATATACACCTCGAAAATACGGAATTTTCAAGATATTAGCATATTTAATAAGATCAACGTCACTTAAGGAGGGTTGTGGCATTTTGAAGTTTTTTTTTTCTTAAGCCTTTTCCTTGTTTTTTTTTTATTATTGAGGTGCAGACCATATCCCTCTTTGTAAGGTTTCAGATAGAGACCTTTGCCAAGCGCAATAGATTCCATTTTTTTGTTATGTCTTTGACTTTCTTCAAGTTGACGCTTAGCAGCATTAGCATCATTTACAGCCTTGACAATACCAGCAGCGTCACCAGCTAGTGCACCAGTTGCACTTGCGAATAGTAGAATAAGAAATGGTAGGAATCCACCAATTTTTGAGGGGACTTTTAATACTCGTGGAACACGGACATTTTTTCTACCCCCAATCTTTTTTACAGCTGCACGAGCATTTTTTAAAGTGCTTCGAATAACTCCACGAGCGTTGTTGCTCGGAGTAGCAGATGTGGAAGCAGCTTTTATTATTTTAGCTAATGAAATGAATGGCCCGCTACGTTTCTTTTTTCTTCTTAAACCCATTCCCAACTTGGATTTCGCCATCATGGCACTTGCTACAGAGAGAGCAGCTGCTTTTTCACCAATTCCTCCGTCTTGTGCACGGATTCGCTGCCAGGCTTTTGCAGCCAAAATTTTATCTGCAATGTTTCTCGATTCAACGTCTTCTCGATTCTTCGAGTATGCTATATCGTGCTGTTTACAAGCTTGATCAAGACCATTAATTCCAGGATCTCCACGTGCAAGACGTTTTGTCAAATTTGTACCGGGACCACAGTACTGATATCCTGGAAGATAATGTAACTTTACTGGAAGTTTATTAATAACTTTATTTAACAAACCACGACCGTTTGTTTGCTTATGCACGATCATGTTGCATGAGAAGACAACTCTCAACTGATTTCAATAGTTTATAAGTATGGTTTTTATAGCTTCTAGTTGCTTTCAAGCTTAAAAAGAGTCTACATGGATTTTCGACAACATAAAGTGAAACTGCCAGTATCAAATTTTGGTACTGTTGCAGGACAGCAAAAAGTACAAAAACGTCATGGAGAATTATTACCTGATAGTATAAGAGCAGCATTTTGCGGACCATCAAATTGTGGTAAAACTATTTCACAGCTTGCTCTTATTACACATCCTAATGGACTCAAGTTTGAAAATGTGTACATTTATTCCAAGTCATTGAAGCAACCAAAGTATAAATTTCTTGAAGATCTTTTACAGCCTTTGGTTGGTATACAGTATTTCCCATTCAGTGAACATGCTACATTGTAGCACCTGATGATGTATTACCCAACTCCATCATGGTTTTCGATGATATTGCTTGTGAGAAACAGAATAATGTTAGAGCCTTCTTTTGTATGGGGAAATATAAAAACATAGACTGTTTTTATCTCTGTCAGACATACGCTCACATTCCAAAGCATTTGGTACGTGATAATGTAAACGTCTTAGCAATTTTTCGACAGGATGATGTTAATCTTAAACATATCTATGACGATCATGTGAATTCTGATCTGACATATGTAAATTTCAAAGAATTATGCTCAACATGCTGGAAAGATAGTAATTTCTTTTCATAGATAAAGAACGAGCGGTTAATGAAGGATGATACAGAAAAGGCTTTGATTGCTTTGCAACAAATATATATTATTAAATTAAATGTGAATATTTCCAGTAGAAATTTAATCCCGAAAGAGACAACATGGCAGACTTTCGACGTGAAAAGGATATTCTTCAGCAAATTACAAAAGCTAGAGAAGCAATTAGACGCAAACATAGATTATTAAAGCAAGGTAAAGCTAGTATTGAAAAGGCTTTATATATATTTGATACTAACGAACTATTTGATCGTCTACGGTTACTAATAACTGAAAAATCAGCGGGAAACAATAGTCATACAAATGAAATTCTTTCCATTATTGAAGAATTACGTGAAGCTAAATTGATAGATTAACTGTTGTGATTGAGTTGTTTAACTTAGGTAACAACATGAGCGTTGATGTGTTTGGACGACAGTCAAGTCACTCTAGAGACCTTCGTGGTCCTCCAGGTGTTGGCTTCAAATTCACTGCTGATGGTCAGTACGATGTTGAGAGTAAAAGATTATGTAATCTCGCGAATCCGGAACTTTTCAACGATGCGGTGAATCTTATGACCGCTAAGAGTTTGATTTATTCAGAAATGAATGAAGTTCATAACAGTATAAAGGAAATGCAAATATTTTTAAGTAATTGTAACGTGGAATTTCCCGCCCGCACGGGGATTCCAGTTATTTACAAAGTATTTATTAAACACGCGGCTTTCCTCTTTTTCCCTGGTTCGTGGTGTCCCTGCAATAGTGGAAAACGGGAAATGTGGTGGCAATCAGGTTGAAAATGGTAAAACACAGATAAGTAATGGATAATAAATCACAGATATATTCTCATTCTTCCCATACAATTACTGTTAGTGCAAACAAATTAATAATGACTCGACATATAAACATGGGCACGCGGCCAAATCACTAAGTCCACAGCTGCTCGGCAAACCTGAAAAGGGCCGCGAAAAACCTCTACATTTGATTCTAAAGGGAACCAAAAGGGAAAAAAACTGTCGTCCGCTGAAAAATGCGCGAAATGATCCTCCAACGACCGCACACGTGTTCCTATACAAGTATCACTTTTCCTCTATATATATCCCGTATTGAATACTTAAAATGCTCACCAAAGAAAACCTCTATAATATCTCTCCCGAAACTCCAAGAGAAACTTCCTTGTTGCCTCTGCACAACCTCCTTCCACAACTCCTCGACAAAATGGATCCGCCAACGGGGAAAAAAAACACAACTGCTGCCAAGAGAACTTTACTACAAGGGCTCCAGGAACGGAATGGCCGAGGCCGACGCTCCGATCGAGGAAGGATGCCGCGTTTTCCCACCCGACCTCCTTCTTCACGGAAGCGCAAGCCCGGCCTCCAAAATTGCATCATTGGTCCTCTTTCCTAGAAAAATCCCCTATTGGTTTTCCCGAACTACCACCAATCTATTCCTATATCAGTGAGTTTCCTCCAGCGCCCTCTTTTCCAAATCCTAATTTATTCATTGGTTGGAAAACAATTATCGCCCTCTATATCCTTGACTAATCTTGTAATTCGCGCCCCCTTTACTGATAAAAATAAATCAATCGATATCGATCCCCATCCAGTGGCTCCCCCTATAGATAACGAAACCAGCCACGCGAGATTCGAATTCCATCGATCCATCTTTGAGCTTCACTGCAGACATACCCTAAATAACAACTGAAATATTTCCACAATCTCTGCCATGTTCCTCTATGCTGAAAAGAAAACCTCCATATCTACATGTGCCGTACTGTACAGTTCCCCTGTACAGTACTCCGCATCTATATCGCATCATCCATCACGAATCTATCGCCCGATAGCAGGCGCCCTCTCATTCTCACTCGATCACGGTCGATAATTGAGAGCGCGCTCTCTCTCCCCTCTATCATCGCCCGCGCCACATGCTCTCTCTCTCTCTGTCTCGCTCTCACGCCGCTATCACGCGCGCCACGAAATCCATCTCCCACTCTCTCCCGCTCTCGCTACACTTGCGCGCATCATGCTCTCTCTCTTGCTCTCATGCACACACACGCAGCCTCGTGCATGTGACCGCGCGTGCGCTGCTGACTAGCTTCCTGCGGTGCTCCCTCCCGAGCGCCGGCGCGCCGCACGCGGTCAGAGGCAACTCATGCGAGCGCCACCGAGCGCTGGCTCCGCTACAGGAGCTGTCACTTCGCCGAGAGTGAGTCAGCTGGCCGTATAATAATGTTCACGACGCAGCAATAATTATTGCTACGTCGCATAATATACAAAAATCACTAGCTAAAGTAGAATCCGATTTTCAGGTGTTCAAAAATGATAATGTTGAAAAGTTAAGAAAAATGGACTTAGCAATTGATGAAGTATACAATATGTTGTTTAAAAGCTCTCAAACTAATACTAATCCAGAAGATAGTAGTAAAATGTAATATTGCTGTATAAATAACGAATCCTCAGAACAATTTTCTCATTTGTGCGCGTTCGCTTGTTCAATCAACATGGATAAACGTAAAAACGATCGTGAGAGAAAAGAAGTGGAATATCAACCAAACACTGGTTTTGCAAAACATTTAAATCAATATTCGACGAATACTGGATCATTCCCGAAAAAACAAGGTTATGAATCGTATCACGCTGTTAACCAAACAGATAAGTCAAAACATCAAGGTAATAACAATCAAGGTTTCAAGTATACTAGGTTACACTAATGTCACGTAAGAAGGTGGTTGTGGAAGAACTTCATAAGCCAGCTCAGCGTAATTATCAGCGTCGTGGGCTGGATGAGACCTGGCAAGCTGATCTAGTGGAGATGCAACCTTATGGCCGTGAAAACAAAGGATACAAGTATCTGCTAACCATTATTGATATTTTTTCAAAATATGCTTGGGCCGTACCAGTAAAAGAAAAGACTGGTAACGCAGTTACAGCAGCAATGGCCTCTGTTTTCAAGAGGGGTCGTGTACCAAAAACCTTGCATACTGATAGAGGTAAAGAATTTTACAACTCCTTTGAGAGTCTCATGAAAGAGTATGGTATCAATCTCTACTCAACATACAGCAATCTTAAAGCTTCCATTTGTGAGCATTTCAATCGTAAACTCAAGAACAAAATGTGGTTACAATTTAGTTTACGAGGAAATTATAAATGACTAGACATATTATCTGATTTACTAGCCGAGTATAATAATAGAAAACATCGTACTATTGGAATGAAACCACAAGATGTTAGCAAAATCAATGAAGCTGTACTTGAACGATTTTATCGATTAAGGGGACCCAACACCTTTAAAACTTGAAAAAGTCGATTTTTTTTACCATTTGTTTTGATAGGAAATTTACCATAGAATATGCTGTCGAAAGCCGTTTTTCGAAAAAAAATTTTCCCGCAAAATTATAAGCAATACTAAATAAATATTTTGACTGGTTTCTCGCAAATTTGCGTAATTAAAATTATTTATTCAATCTATCGAAAAGTTTCATTTTTTTTAATAAATCCAGCCAGAACTACATATTTTTATTGTAATTGTAAAAAACAGTATTTTTATAACTATATATGTATATATATATATATATATACACACAAACACACACACATATATCGTATTACAGGAATGTTTATCTTTTTCCTTGCGTATGAATGTATTTATGCGCGAATGTGTGTATGTTCGCGCGCATGTGTATGTGTGTGTGTGTGTGTGTGTGTGTATATCACTCGCATACACACATACGCTCTTAAACATACATACGTATTTCGTAAATTATTTTATAAAAATAAATGATGATTTTTTTTCATTCTGTGTTTCATGAAACTATATAGTCATTAGTTGAAATTCAAATACGCGCGCTCTTCGCAAGAGTCTAGGCGGCGATTCTGTAACCAAAACGTGACGATCGCTGTGACGAAAATATTTGAACTCCCCATTTACCGACCATGTATAAATCGTTTCTTCCAGACTGAAGTCCTGTTTTGTAAAGTACATAAAGGTTAGAATCAGTGTGCTTTCAAATCTGTTTTACCAGCTTTCAAATATTTGAAAGTTCTTGAATGTGAGATGTTTTGCACAGTGCAAACATAGTTAAATTTAGTTATTTGTTTATTTACCATTTTTTCAGTAGTGTTTATTTACCTTTTTTTCTTCTAAAGTTATTTATATTTTAATTTTTTAAAGTGAAAAGGTTGGAGTAGTTCTAAGAAATTTTAGTTGGTTTAACTTTTAGTTTAGATTAGTTAGTTATAACAATGAGTGATAACAAGGGCAGATTGCCTAACACTCATTTAGATAGGAAATACTCCTGTGGAAGAAGTAAAAGGTGACCAAGAACATTTACAGGAACTAGACCCAGTGACGCAGTAGACTCAACTGCACAACCAAGACCTAGAAAACTTGAAACTCCAGCAGCAGAAGGCCTCTCCGGAGTCAAGAATAGAATTATTGACATCAATATTCTATTTCCTGAACTCCAAAATGTGTTGTGTTGCAAACAGTGTCATAGTGAAGTGCAGTTTTCTGAATCAACAATGTTTGGATTAGGATTTAAAATTGAAGTGACATGTGTTCGATGCAGAGAAGTCTCCAGCATCAATTCTAGCAAAAAAGTGGGTGAAAGTAATCGTGCATGGGAAGTGAAGTGCTCTTGGTGTTGGACATGCTGGACTTTCGACATTTTGTGGCTTAATGGACTGCCCTAAGCCTATAGCTCAGTCTGCTTATGATTTCATCAATCAGCAGTACAGTGAAGTGTGTGAAAGTGTTTCTAAGGAGTCTATGCGAGCTGTAGTCCAAGAAGAAAGAGACACTACTGAAGATGGTGCTCTTGGACTAAACATTTCTGGTGATGGCTCGTGGAGGAAAAAAGGATTTTTATCGCTATAAGAATTTGCCATTAAGGAGTCAAAAGCAAAGGCTTGGCAAGGACTACGAAAAAGGATGAGTATTCTTCTCTATATTGTTTTAGCTGATTTTTATGGTTTTTGAAATATTAATTTATTTCATTTTTTTCAGTGGATATGACGCTAAGTTGGAATTCTATTTTTCTTCCATCAAATCAAGTTGGAGACTTCAACAAAATAATTAAGTAAGAATAAACATGCATTTTTTAGTATTAAATACAATAAATTAATCTAATGTTAAAATTCACAATTTATCATTTTTTGTTTACAGGTCCTCAGAGGCGTACTCAACACATTGGTATACATTCAGTATACCATATAAATCCTGAAAGTGATGGTCTACCACCAAGGATTGATGGAAAAATAGTTCCAAGAGATTTGGTAAGCAATAAATTAACTTATATTACAATATGCATCAATGAACTTTAAAGTCAATTTTCTCCAACTTTGGTTTTTCATGATTTCAGCTCACTGTGCGTAGGATTCCAGGTGACCATATGCTTTGATTGAGCTGAAATTTTTTGAGTATGCTCTATGTAAGTATAGTTTTCGTATGAACAGAGGGATTTTGATTTAAAAGCTTCAAATTTGTTTAATAAATAAAAATGTGTCAAAAAAATATTAAAAATTTCAGCTCACTGTGCGTAGGATTCCAGGTGACCATATGCTTTAATTGAGCTGAAATTTTTTGAGTATGCTCTATGTAAGTATAGTTTTCGTATGAACAGAGGGATTTTGATTTAAAAGCTTCAAATTTGTTTAATAAATAAAAATGTGGCAAAAAAATATTAAAAATAAAAAAATTAACTTTTTTTTTAATTAAAATTTTTCTAAGTATTCAAATCAAAATCCCTCTGTTCTTACGAAAACTACACTTACATAGAACATACTCACAAAATTTGAGTTCAATCGAAGGATATGGTCACCTGGAATCTTACGCACAGTGAAAATCAGTCTGCGGAGTGCCACTCCGGATAGGTAGGTCCAAACTTGGATTTCAAGTGCTTAAATTGAAGGTAAGTGAATATACTATAAGTATGAAAAGTTTGTCTAACATATTATTTAATTTTATACTAATTTTTTATAATTTTATGTTTCAGATTTTAAACGTGTTGGGTCCCCTTAAGTAGCCAAGTGAGCAGAAAAAAAGCTAAATTCAAAGTTGGGGATAAGGTTCGAGTGAGTAAAATGAAGCAAGTGTTTGAGAAAGGTTATACACCTAACTGGTCAACTGAGATTTTCACCATTAGTCAAATTATGCCAACTTACCCAGTGTATACGTATAAACTGAATAACTAACAAGATCAGTCTATCTCTGGTGGTTTTTATGAACCAGAACTCCTCAAAACCAAGTATCCAGATGTTTATCTTATTAAAAAAGTATTGAAAAAACATAAATTTTATGTAAAATGGTTAGGATTTGATGATTCACATAATAGTTGGATTGATAAGTCAGATGTGTAAAGATTAAATAAATTTCTAAAAAAATAAAAATATAATCTTATTTATTTATTAAAATATAACAATTTTGTACACAATTAACTATTATTTGTGATTTTATAATGTCCCCAAGGAAGAGTATCAGTATCTCCTCGGATTAAATAACGCTTATCATCGTATGAACTTAATGCTAATTTTGTTTGTTTAACAGTGTGCACTCTGTCAGCCTTAGATTGTATTATACATTGTTGCCTATACTGCGTAGAATGAATTTTTTAACACTTTATATAATCATCAAAAGTTATTGTTTTATCTACGACACTGTTTTTAATACCTTTAATCTTTTTTATGCGATCTTTTCCATTTATACGTACACTATACATTTTACTGCGAAGTCCTACGAATTCTGTCATAATTTGACCACAGCATTCATCTTTCATTAAACCAACGATCATACCAATAATCTTTTTATTTACACGAGGTAGTCCAAAAATATTTTCTGCTGGATAATCTGAAGTGTCAAAATTTTCAATATCTCTTTTAATAAATTTGTAAATATCTTCACAATCAATCTCATATATAAAACTATCAGTATCAGTATAAAGCAGTTTACATTTTTCTCCAAATTCTCGTTTCATATAATCATAATGAAAGTTGTACATTAAAGTTTTTGATAAATCTAAAACAGCGAGTCCTACATAGATTGGTTTATTCATAAGCACTTCAATCTGTTTGAGCTCAATAAGCATGAGATTTTCATCAAATATAGTACGACTATGGAATTCTGGTTTAGAAACTAAAGCCTCCACACCATATCTACCTTCCCACATTTTTACAAGTCTAACATTAACTCTTCTTCGTACATTTTCCATCGTCTTTCCAAACACAGCATTATTCATTAATTTATAAAGGTTTTTCTCAAAATCATTTTTCGCCTCTTGCCTCATTTTGCTGTTCAAATCTACGTATTCTTTGAGCCAAGATTTCTGCCTAAATCGCAAAATTCCGTAAATTTTCACAAGATGCAAACCATTTTTGAGAGCTTGTTTTAAATTTCTATAGTGAAGTATGTAACGTGATTTTGTATCGAGAGTTGTCAAAAGTTTTTCCAATTTAGAACCTGGTGGTATTTTGTGTTCAGGACAGAATATAAAATGTGAATTTGTGAAGATCATGCAACTGCTGAGGATATTCCAAGTCCACTTCAAGGATATAACCAAATTCAGAATCATCTGCTACATTAAAATTTGTATTTGTATCAACCCATTGAAAATCTGCATATGGTAATGGTTGTTGAAGAGCCCATCCACAAAGATTATTGGCATCGAAATACATGAGATATTTCGAATCTTTTTCAGGGTCGAAATCAACCATATATTTATTATTAGCATGTGCGTAACGATTAGAGCACTGACTTATGTCACCTCTTATTCCACGCTCAATAAACATCACCTGATCAATATCAGTTAAAAGTTCAAGTTGAATTTTTGTATACTTGAGCATAGCATCCCACGTTAGTTCGGGCGTTGTATAGTAATGTGCTCGATCTAGACCATATGTAGAAATACAACTAATGCGAAAATTCTCGAAAATTTCAGTTAAAGAAGCTCATCAGATTTTAAATATAAATCAGAATATTCTCCTAAATTTGAAATATTAAATATTTTCCAAATATTTTTTGCATGCTCATAATCTTCATTTGTAATTTCACTACCATTCAAGCTACGGTCAAATTTATCTTTTGATGGAATTTCAGTATCTAAAAGTTTTTCCTCACAATCCAAATATTCATATGGAAAAATTCTTTTCTTCTCAATAATGCAAACTTTTCATCTGTTAAAGGAGAATATTGCTGATCTTGATTAAATTCATACTTGAGAATATTCATTTCTTGAAGGTATGATGATAACTTGTCTAAGGATGAAGCCATAAAGCGAAATGAATCAATAAATCTGAGTTGAATATCACAGTCCTGAATGTGTTTAGTGAAAGAAATGAAGCGTTCCTTATTCATTGGTAATAAATCTATTTTCCCAGGAAAAACATTAGCAACATCTCTAATGAGAAAGTGTGAGTCATAACCAGTAAAATTGTGGAAAACAATTGGAATAACATGTGAGACTTGATAATTTCAGTTGCATGCTTCGTGTGCTGCACCTCTGTGTCTAAAATAAATATTTATCAAGGGGCGCGGTAGCGCCACGATGGCAAGTATAAGTACTTCAGTACGTACGCCGCCGTCGGGCGCTAGCCAGACCCTATTATACTTTAAACTTGCCCTGTTGGAACCTTGGCGTACAGTTTTCTTTGTAGTGACAGCTTCGTTTCTTATATATGAGTCCTTAAATGAAAGCTTGGGACGAAAGTAACAAAATCACATCAGGGTCATATTTTGTGAAATTGCTTCTATCGAAAGAAATTGTAAAGTGAAAGTTCGGGCTCCTCAAGGGAGAACAATTGTTCGAAGGATATCCGGTAACGTAGCATCTACGTTATCTAGGCTATAACTTATAGATAACTTTAATATGACGTACATCTACATAATAATCTCTGGGCTATACATATAGATAACTTTAGTATACGTTGTTTTTCCGCAGACGACAGACGGTGTTTTCATACAGTGTTATTATTTTTTATCAACGTGGATATTCTTTTGCTATTTTTTATTGCTAAATAGTGTAAAATAATCACATAAATACAGATTTTAAAACAGTTGTCCCAAATATCAAGGGACGCGGTACTTTTGTCTTTACACGGTTATGGAAAAAATGAATTACGAGAACGCAATCATTAATTAAGAGAATATAATCAGATAAGTATTTCGTTTCATCTTTACCTTCCAGTTAAGTGACAATGATCTTTTACACGTTTATCGTCAACAAATTGTTTTTCACAAATGTGACAAATGGTTGCTGTATCATAAGCTTGTTTCTGACTCCATGTTAATTCTTGCATTGGTACAATATTTTTTAAAATTTGACTAACTTGCATTGCTATAATTAAAAGTTCATTCATAAACCATTTTGCTGGTTCACTACCTCTGTAGCTTCGATAACTAGATAATGAATTATCGTAACTGCACTTTAAATAGTATCCGATGCTAAATGCTTTATGCTCTTGATAAGCGAGACTGCCATTATCTACAGCAAAAAAAAAATCAGCATAAATAACGAATGGTACTTTTTCTTTATAATTAAAATTTTTAAATTCAAGAGATTGATGAAATGGGTTAGGTAATTTTATGCGGCATTCGTTAATATCAGCACAATCTTTTTTATGCAAAGATAATTTGTCCTGGTTAGTAAAATAATGTAAACATCTAAGGCAAATATATTTACGACTTTTATGTTTAGATATTTGATTTGAAACTAAACGTGATAAATCTTTAATCCAAACATAATGATGTCTAAGTGGTTCTGAATTTTCATAAGATATTTTTTCTTGATCATCAGTACTATCATCTGTATAATAATTTTGTATAAGCAGAAGGTTGATATGCGACTTTTTTTCATGTTTCGTAAGGTAAATCAACTTTAAATTTTTCATAATGTTTTTTTAAAATGTAAACATTTTTAGATATATTATCATTTTGTTTTTCAAATTTAGGTATTTGTTTTAACATAACTGGAAACTCGATTCCATCAAAATTTAATTCTTTTTCATATTTTGTATATTCTGATTGTCGATTTGAATGATTACTTGGATGCAATGCAGATAGTACAGCCCACTTAAAACATGCGTCATTCTGTACATTAACACATGATTTTTTTTGTTTTATAAATTTCGGTACATCTATAAAAGAGCTTGCATGCATTGGGTTATACTTGTTTATATGTATGTTTAAATTTAAAATTTCACGTAGTGTCCATCCTGAGGCTGTATCCACACACCCTCCCGTATACGAGTATAGTTGGAATACGGGAGCATATAGCGCAGTGTGACCAACATACTGTGTCGAGCAGCGTCGAGGCACCGCAGATTTAAGACATAGCGGTGTGTTCGCAAGGATGGTAGAGTCATGCATATGAGCTAAGTACGAACCACAAGAATTACGTGATCTAATATTTTGTCAAGTGAGTACTTCGCATTTTATGTATTTCAAAATATATTCTGAATTTTTTAAACTACTTTTACTTAACTTTTATACATGACTTCTCAGATATATCAACATCAAATAAGTGCTGTGCAAGGATTAGCAAAATGCATGGGTTGGCAGTTTTTGGCAAACAGCTGACATTTAGGACTTGGAGCTGTAGAGCCTTTAGGAAATGCTAGTAGTTGTATATTGTCATCTCCAAATGGTGATAGGTAAGTAAATCAACTTTATATTGTAACAAAAATTTTATAAAACGATTATTAATATTTTAAAATCGTTTCGGATTAAAATTATATTTATTTTAAATTCTAGGTTCACATTTGGCGACACTTGGACATGAAACCATATTTATGTAAGGCCTGCAAATTAAATCTGGTGGGATGTTACAACCTCCGCTTGGTTTTCGTATTAATGCCTCTGGATGGCCTATGTTTTTGTTAAAAACCTTAAATGGAGCAGAGATGGCTCCAGCTAAAGTATTTAAGCATGAACCGAAAACACCCCGTTGGAATTTTTTCCAAGTTGGACAGAAATTGGAAGCCATAGACAAGAAAAATCCTCAATTAATTTGTACAGCAACTGTTGGAGCTGTAAAAGATGACATGATACACATAACATTTGATGGTTGGAGGGGGGCATTTGATTACTGGTGTAGATTTGATTCCAGGGATATTTTTCCTTGTGGATGGTGCGCAAAAAGTGGCCATCCTCTGCAACCTCCTAGAGCAAAATCAACAGGACCTAACCGATTTAAAGCTCGTACAAGTAATGTACTTCCAGTCATGGCTGTATCCGGAAGTGGAAGTGGAAGAGAGCCAGCTGTGGCCTTAGTTAGTCCAGCAGGTTCAAGTGCACCACCACAGCCAGCAACAGAGCCAGATACAAGTACAACTAGTAATAAAACAGTAACCATTGAAAATATTAATTTTCATGTCAACCACAATTGCTCATGTGGGCCTTATTTTGATCCAAGAAAAGTCAAAGCATTGCCTGCTCAGTTTAGTGGACAAGCGCAATCAGTTATTAAAGATATTTTTCAAGCATTTTTGATGGCTGCAATAAGCCCGCGACAAATATTGAGTTTATTTAAGCGTGGTGAAGGTGAAAGTATTACCTTAACTATTGAAAGTAAGCCAACTACAGTTGTATTACCTGTGTTTATGGAAGAAGAAGACTTGTATGTGTATATGAGAAGACAACTTGAAGATCTGTGTGCATGTGAACATATGTTGTCAAAGAAAAAAGAAACATGTAAAAAGTGTCCAGTTGGCCAGCAAAACTTTGTGAATAGAGAAGAGTTAAGCAATGGTGCAGGTGAAAAGAGGAGATGGTCAGCAGAAAATCAAGAAAATCCAACAACCACACAGCAACCTCAAGTACAAAAGAACCCCGAGCCACCTGCAAATCAACATCCGGCTATGGAACCTACACCAGCAAAGCAGCCAAGAAAATCGGGTCCTGAATTTGAAGCCGCAACATCAACTACACAAAACGAAAATCCTATACAACGAGTGCAGTCGGTTGAACCAGCTGAATAGACAATTGAAGATGTGATACAATATATAGCTATGACTGATCCTGCTTTAGAGCAGCATGCCGATCTTTTTAGGAAACATGAAATCGATGGAAAGGCTTTACTACTTTTGAATTCTGATATGATGATAAAGTACATGGGACTAAAGCTTGGACCAGCATTAAAAATTTGTAACTTGGTTAATCGTATTAAGGGTAGACGGCATTTAACACTGTGATTATATTATTCGCACATGAAGTTGTAAATCTACCGAGACCTGCATATTTTTGTGCAACTTATTATATTGTGTTTATTTTTTTTTTTCAGTTTTGTTGAATATGTACTTTAAAGATACACAGTAAAATTTTCATCAGGAATCAATTTTTCAAATTCAATAATAAGAAATAATTATATTCACTAGTCACATGTAGCTATTTTGAGCAATATTCATCAAGTGTTTATAAAAATTAAAAATAATATAGAGAAGAATGGTTGCCATTTCAAATTTATGCAATTAAAACTGAATTATGTAATATACTATTACTATTTTTTTTTCATCATCTACATTTTATTTTTCAAATTGTTTTTATATTGTTGTATTATATTAAGGTAGTACTGATATTATAAGTGTGTTTCCATGTAAATGCAAAAGAATTGAAAATAATTCAACAGCTGAATGATTTTACTGTATTTCTTATTCATAGAATAGATGCAGAAGTTGAAGTGCGATTGTAATGTTTTTCATTTTCAGGACTGACTATTATAATGAAGAAATGCTTGGTATTAATGTCACCATATATGTTGGTGAATGTGATGTTAATCAAAATAACCAACTGATTACGAATATTTCTACCAAGAATCAATTGTATATAATTCATGATTATGTAAATGTAATCAATTTTCTTTATTATAATCTTGTATTAAAAGATTATAAAAATATCTTTTCTACAATTGTTCCAGTTGTAAACTAAAATCTTTTTGAGGTCATCAAAGTATGCAAAATATCATCATGTAATCCAAAGCAAGCGTTTTGAAGAATTACCAAAAAAGAAAAACATGGATTTGCATGCTTTATATTTATGATGGTTGAAAATAAATTAAATTAATACATGATTCAGTCATATTCCAAAGATAAAACTTTGGTTTTGCAAGATATGTTTTATCACGAAAATTGGCTCTAAGCCAGAAAAAAATATAGTATTGAATAGAACTGAAAGCTTTCAGGTCTTTGTATAATTTATTGTGTTTGAAGTGTAAAAATGCAGACAAACTTCACAGATATTCACAATTTTTATTCTTAATCAGTAAAAATATGAACTGTGATTCCTAAAATGTTAAGGCGAATCAGAAGTAGTACTGGAAAAAAGAAGACTTTGTAATTATTGTACAATGAAGTGACATGTGCGTATCAATGATTGTAGAATTAATGAATTGCTAGTAAAAAAAGTAATGGTAATAAAACATTAATTTTTGTGCTATAGGCTAACTTAGATTTTAAAATTTCTTGTCTCTTTATTTTCACTGACATACATAAAATGATTAATAACATGTTCTATGAGATAATTGTGAAGCCACTTCCTCTATTATCCGTCTATCACAACTAGAAACAAGATAAAATTGTATCTTAAGAGATTAATCGAATTAACAGTACTATGCAATCAAGCGTAATATAAAATCTTTGTAAAAAAACCTGATGATATTCAAATAACAAAATATATGATCCACATTAAACTATTTGCGCATCATTTTTTTCCCTTTCTAATGTATCTGTATAAAGTTAGACATCAAATTTGTTAAAATTATTGTTAAAATGTCTGTTTTTCTTTAGTTTCAACTTTTGAAATAAACAAAATAAATGTGAACATGTGAAAATTTATGCATTAACACTTAAAAATATGCTAGTCTCATTCAGTCTCATTTTTTTATAAGGCACTGCAACAGGTTCTGTACTCTTCCACTTGCTACATGCATGATACGAATAGATGAGATCCTACAACCCATGTTATCTGGAACCAACTCTTGTTATCCAGGGCATCGAAGAACATCACTCCCCAGAATGTATGCAATAAAATGAAACATAAAGTGGTAGCAGCCGACACCATGAAAAAGTATTCGTGGCCCTGATGTAATCCCATAGTTCCAGATCCCATGGTATCAGCCAATACGTTAACACAAGCAAAGGCACCGCTCATGAGACCAAATCCAAGACCGCATACATATGCAAATATATATCTCTACTATCTGCAACATGAGCAGTTGTAACTTTTTCTAAACCCTTCTCAGCTCTCCGCGATACTTTATACAGAAGGAACCTGAAACAGCGCGTAAATTATGAACACAATTTTTTATTGAATGTAATAGTAAAGAAGTAACAAAAAGTATACTCTGCTTACCTGAATGCTGGACAATGAATTATTGAAATCATTCCTGCTGTCAACAAGGTTTGTATAGTTTTCCAACACGTATTAAAGCATGACACCATCAACATCTTCATTAGTGCTACAATAAACGAAAAGACCTTATTAATTATGAGAGTAAAGATACATTTATTTATAAAACAAAATAAACTTACTCATTTGTAGAGATCATATACTTTGTAAACAAGCATCTTCTTTCAATATCTGAAACGTCTGTATTGGATCTATTTGCTTTAAAAGACTGCAGTGCTTTTATTTATTCGTAAATGATGATTTCGTTTGCAGGATTGTCTTGGGCACGTCTGTGCCGAACAAAGTGGCAGAGAAACCCCATCGTTTCGTATATCCTTGTTTCTAATGCGGTTAATTCTCTATTCCGATTTATTTTAACGGCCACCTTGGCATACATCGCTCTCATATTGCGATACATCTTTTTTATCTCGTTTGCTGCAACAACAAAAAAAAATGTATTGTTTATATAGGATAAGTAGGCAGGAAAAAAGCCACAAAGGTATTGAAAAAATTCTTACCTGTTACATCGAGCGGCCAATCTGCAAATTCCCGTCTAATTCTGTCGGCAATTTGCTCAAAGGCTTGCCATCTATGGTACTGGCTGAGATGCTGATGGTGCAGCGGATCGTATAAGAGAACTTGAAGACGTACTTCTCTCGCAACACTCTCCGCAACGGGATTCATTTTTTTTTTTTGGTTTGATCGCTTTCAAGATGCACTGTGTACTGACTATTTCTCACTTTGTCTTGTCTTCAAAGATTATGAAAACAAAGAGCTTATATCGAAGACGACGCTGATTGGCTGCAGCAGACGACGTTTTGTTGACGAGGTAGGCAGTCTGCCAGCAGTATATCTATAGCTATGATTTAACACAGGTTCGGCCATAGATCGGCAGTCTCGCGACAGTGGCGCTGGCGACACCGTACCGCAGTGCCTCGGAGAAGGTTATGGTTTCAAAATATATTCTCAAGGAGTTTGAGTACATGATGGTACGCCAGAGACGTATCACCATTGGACGTAACAGCAGCAAGGGTGAGGTAGATGACAACATGGGCCACTCCAGTTTTATCTCCAGGAGGCATCTGGAGATTTACTACGATCATCCATGAAAATGAACTTGACAGTATTCAATCAGAGAAAGAATAAAAATTGTGTTTTCTAGTATATGCTGCTTTCAAGGAAGAAGTTAACAGATTTTAAAGAGATTAGACTCGAATGGAAGAGATATAAACCAAATCTTTCCTCCCACTTCCAAATATACGTATTTTAAGTTTTGTGCAATTAAAAAAAATATAAAAATAACTATTTTAAAAATTTAATGTTTATAAACTTGTAATGAAGGTACGTCGCTGCAGTTGTGCGTATACATAAATATATATTTTCATAATGAGCGTGCTTGGCAGACGACTCGTGCGTTGTGTTTATGTACTAGCAATATTTTTTCATACTTATTTTTTAGTATCGATGGATTTATTCTATACACTTCCGAATTATTGAATGTCATTTTCGGTATATAATTTGTTCAAGAATCAACTTTCGTTTTGTAAAGATTGTTTTGAACGTATAATTTTATGTCAAGTATTTTATGAGTTTCGCTCATTTTATATTGAATTAAATTTTGGTTCATAGTATAAATGAATTAGGATGGTGATTAGCTTTGTATTACAACATAATTCATATGTAATTTATATGTTATTCAAACTAAAACAAATACTTCAACTGAAAAAAGGTAATCCATCCCTACTGCTTTATTATAAAATTCAGATTTAATATTCCAGCTGAATGATTCCAGACTTAAGTGTACATGTAAGGTGTTTTTGTAAAATTTTACTTGTTAGTTAATAAAAATTTTTTATTCATATTTTATACACATTTTTCTGACTGCCAACTGGCTAATGAATCTTAAATTACAATATAAGGAATCTTGCACACAAGTGTTGGTGATTCTTTTTACAACTGCTTTTTTACATATCGAATTTTAAGAAGAATTAAGAGCTAAAGGCAGTTTTGCAAAACTGTACGACGTTCAAGATCTGTTCATATAATAGTCTATTGCTATAGAAAAGGCCGCAAAACCGGGGGCACCGATAATACCTGCCTTCACTCCAGCTAGAAGGTAAAAATAATTTTGTTTGTAAACTCCCAGCATATGTGCCATTTTTCCAATCAGATTTTCCTCTGTACTGTAATTGTAATTTGCAATGAGTTAAGCTTCAATTGTATAAATAATTTTAATCCTAATTTACTTAGTGACTCAATGGCACATTCAACTCCTGAAAACACAAATCCAATAACAGCAAAATTCTTAACATATCCTACAGTTGTGGTTTTCATCTCTCTGAGTATTTCACGAGCAGTCTGTTGTATTTCGACTGCAGCAACATTTGGATTTATAAATAAATAAGATAGACGCTCTAATATTTGTATAAAAATGATTTTATTATAATTTTTCATAACATGAATGTGATGTGTGAATGAAATATTGATTAAGTAAATACATTTTCTACGAATTATATGATAATTACATTTCACGAACCAATTGTCTGATATACAAAATCAGCATACGGGTATAAAAATGATGAGTAACAAGTTGGTAATTGTTATCTATCAGTATTTTCTATACTTTCGTTTACATAATTGATCAGGTTTAATTAAGACGTATTTTCAACTTTGCCAATTAAAACATATTAGCATACTTATTATATGTAAAGATTAAGATTATGATTAAAGTATACGACTGTAGTTGTTGGTTACTACCTATAGATATATCTAATTTAGATCTCTAGGCTTCTACTTTGCATATCTGAAATAGATACTTTAAATCAACTTTTTTTGTAATAATTCGCTTAATGGTAATTATATCATTAGGATTTCTAAATACTTAAAAATAAAAATAAAATAAATATGAAAAAAATAAAATGATTTTAGATTATAAGCAGGTACAAAAGATATGGATCGATGCACAAAAAATATTATAAAAATATGGCAGAACTGCTATAAACTTTTTCAAGGCGTCTCCAAGTTTATTAATGAAGCAGATATCTGTGTAACTGATGTCTTTTATTACTGATTTTTAAATTTATTAGTGATTTCCATAATTTTTAAAATAGCCTGGCCATGCTTTTCTGGCGGCAAAGTTTTGAGTACATTGTAAATAATCTGAGTTCTATTGATTGTTACTGTTTGTCTTGATATTTCTGAATTGTTTTTTTTTATTTCTTGTACTACTTGGACAATTTCCTCATCTTCTTTATAACTTTCCTGACTTTCACTTTTTTGCAGTTCTTCTTCTTTAATGAATAATATATCATCATTGTTTTCCTCGACATTTGGTTGTACAATATTTTCTTTTTCATCGACATTATATATCTCAATATTTTCCTTTACATTAACATTTTGTATCTCAATAGGCGTATCTTTTTCTTCATCTTTTACTTTGAATGTGTTGGTTGGAATTTCATTCGAATGCTGAGTATACTGATATAAATATTCGCAGTTTTCGAATATTTGTTGTTGAATTTTCGTTAGTTTTTCATTTCTTATGTAATTGCGGTGAGCTCTGGTGTACGTATCTTTTATCTTTATCCATCTTGCATGTACAGTTTTACCTAAAAATAAAAAATAGATTCGTAAATTTGTGAACCCATGGCACGACTCTAACCTCACTCGCTACGCTCATGGGGTTATACACATCGTGCCGTAAAAAGTACTACTTATGGCATTTGTATCGTAATATACTATTAAATAATGTACCTGAAATGTTTTCCCATGAATCTCCGAAAGAATCAACTAAATGTGCTGCTACTTCGTTAAAAATTGTTATTCTCTCTTCGTGCAGCATTTGACTGCGATCATATAAATTTGTATGATTTTTCATAATTTTTATTAATTCCAAATCGATATCCGGTAACGCAAATCTTTTCTGAAGATAATCCATTTCAAACGATCTTGAAACAAACAATTTTACAAACAAGAACCACCGACTGCATGCACGCACGAGAGAATTTCGCGATTTCACTAGCTTGTTGCGACGTACTCGTCTGCTCGCCGATCGCTGTGAAAACCGATGCGCCACTGCTTTGTTTGTACTACATATATGTTTTTTCGCGCTACGCGTCAAAAACATATGTAGTGACCATCATACATAGTGTCCATCATATAGCCCCAATCAAACAAAAAAGAGAACACTGCAATTGAAAGAATGAATACAAATAATCAAATTATTAACGAACTTATTGAATTGATCAGGGAGAGGCCGTGGATATTTAACAAAGGCTTGTCTGGATATAAGGAAAGAGCCAAAGATTTTAAAGAGATCGCAAGATTTCTCAACGAGAAGTACGATGAAAATTTTACAGGTTAGTATTTTTTATTTTTTTTTATATTTTGAATGATATTTGATTTTTTATAAATTACAAACAATTGTAGGTGTCACCGTTGCTAAATTATGGAGCAACATGGAGACAGATTTCAAAGCTGCATGGGATTCTGAAAAAAATGTACGTTCTGGTTCAGGCGCCAAAAAAATCAAAAACAAAGATCTTTTCCGAAGCTTACAATTTCTAACGGACGTACCGCAACATAGAAAACCTTTGACGAGTGCAACGAACAGTGTGTGGAAAAAAGAACCTTTAAAAAATGACAATGATAACCAAAGCAATATTGTTAAGAAGATGCGGCCCGCGGCGGTGATTCCGCCGATCGACAAGTTCTGTCGCAAGAGATTATCGGAAATAGGTAATTTAAATACATCTATACAAAACTTCGATAAAGTTATTAAAGAAAGTTGCAGTCAAGTATTGCAAACCATTCAAACAATGCCATCGGAAAATAAAAAGGAAAATGTGGATGCAAACTTTACATTTATTTATGAAAAATTATCTGATGTTAGTGAACAGCAATTGGACAATTGTTTCATGGAAATTTTACAAGCACTAGAAGATATAAGAGTAAAAAACTAAGTTATTTTTTAAAATTTGTTGCATTAGGTAATATCTTGAAGATAATGTACTATTCTAAGTGATTCTTCGACTTTCATACTCATCGTAGCAATATCGTACAATATTATTAAAATTATTGTATATCCAATATTATTCTTATTTGTTTCTATGTTATTTAGAGCTTTGTAGAGATTTGTAGAGGAAGATGTTGATTAAAAGTCACAATTTTACTTGATATTCTGTTTATTTATTGATTTGATCATTTTTATATTCCTAACAACAATTATGTATACAAAAACTATTCCTTGACTATCCATTGACTAAAAAAGTGGAAACTTCTGGAGAAACCAATAGACTTCAAAATCAGGAACACCGAAAATCTTGTAATGGCAATTATATGTCTGCATAATTACCTAATTACAGACGAATTAGATAAAGAGGAGAAAAAATATAGCTACTGCCATTACGAGGATGATAATCTCGATGAGGATGAAATTGGATTTTATGAGAATGGCGATCCAGAAAGTGCAAAGGAAATGCGAGATGCATTAAAGGACTACTTCGTAAGTTCCTATGGCTCCGTTCCATGGCAATGGGACCACATATAGTCAGGTACTAATATAATATATTTAAAAAATATAAATATACTTCATAACAATTATTCTTTATTAACTTTTCATTATTAGAAAGTATGATGTATCGCAGCAGCCACCTACTGTCATAAAAGCGTACACCCTTCCAGTAGGAGCCACAGGAACTTACGAAATAGTCAACAAATTATATACCGAAAATGACATTCAATAATTCGGAAGTGTATAGAATAAATCCATCGATACTAAAAAATAAGTATGAAAAAATATTGCTAGTACATAAACACAACGCACGAGTCGTCTGCCAAGCACGCTCATTATGAAAATATATATTTATGTATACGCACAACTGCAGCGACGTACCTTCATTACAAGTTTATAAACATTAAATTTTTAAAATAGTTATTTTTATATTTTTTTTAATTGCACAAAACTTAAAATACGTATATTTGGAAGTGGGAGGAAAGATTTGGTTTATATCTCTTCCATTCGAGTCTAATCTCTTTAAAATCTGTTAACTTCTTCCTTGAAAGCAGCATATACTAGAAAACACAATTTTTATTCTTTCTCTGATTGAATACTGTCAAGTTCATTTTCATGGATGATCGTAGTAAATCTCCAGATGCCTCCTGGAGATAAAACTGGAGTGGCCCATGTTGTCATCTACCTCACCCTTGCTGCTGTTACGTCCAATGGTGATACGTCTCTGGCGTACCATCATGTACTCAAACTCCTTGAGAATATATTTTGAAACCATAACCTTCTCCGAGGCACTGCGGTACGGTGTCGCCAGCGCCACTGTCGCGAGACTGCCGATCTATGGCCGAACCTGTGTTAAATCATAGCTATAGATATACTGCTGGCAGACTGCCTACCTCGTCAACAAAACGTCGTCTGCTGCAGCCAATCAGCGTCGTCTTCGATATAAGCTCTTTGTTTTCATAATCTTTGAAGACAAGACAAAGTGAGAAATAGTCAGTACACAGTGCATCTTGAAAGCGATCAAACCAAAAAAAAAAAATGAATCCCGTTGCGGAGAGTGTTGCGAGAGAAGTACGTCTTCAAGTTCTCTTATACGATCCGCTGCACCATCAGCATCTCAGCCAGTACCATAGATGGCAAGCCTTTGAGCAAATTGCCGACAGAATTAGACGGGAATTTGCAGATTGGCCGCTCGATGTAACAGGTAAGAATTTTTTCAATACCTTTGTGGCTTTTTTCCTGCCTACTTATCCTATATAAACAATACATTTTTTTTTGTTGTTGCAGCAAACGAGATAAAAAAGATGTATCGCAATATGAGAGCGATGTATGCCAAGGTGGCCGTTAAAATAAATCGGAATAGAGAATTAACCGCATTAGAAACAAGGATATACGAAACGATGGGGTTTCTCTGCCACTTTGTTCGGCACAGACGTGCCCAAGACAATCCTGCAAACGAAATCATCATTTACGAATAAATAAAAGCACTGCAGTCTTTTAAAGCAAATAGATCCAATACAGACGTTTCAGATATTGAAAGAAGATGCTTGTTTACAAAGTATATGATCTCTACAAATGAGTAAGTTTATTTTGTTTTATAAATAAATGTATCTTTACTCTCATAATTAATAAGGTCTTTTCGTTTATTGTAGCACTAATGAAGATGTTGATGGTGTCATGCTTTAATACGTGTTGGAAAACTATACAAACCTTGTTGACAGCAGGAATGATTTCAATAATTCATTGTCCAGCATTCAGGTAAGCAGAGTATACTTTTTGTTACTTCTTTACTATTACATTCAATAAAAAATTGTGTTCATAATTTACGCGCTGTTTCAGGTTCCTTCTGTATAAAGTATCGCGGAGAGCTGAGAAGGGTTTAGAAAAAGTTACAACTGCTCATGTTGCAGATAGTAGAGATATATATTTGCATATGTATGCGGTCTTGGATTTGGTCTCATGAGCGGTGCCTTTGCTTGTGTTAACGTATTGGCTGATACCATGGGATCTGGAACTATGGGATTACATCAGGGCCACGAATACTTTTTCATGGTGTCGGCTGCTACCACTTTATGTTTCATTTTATTGCATACATTCTGGGGAGTGATGTTCTTCGATGCCCTGGATAACAAGAGTTGGTTCCAGATAACATGGGTTGTAGGATCTCATCTATTCGTATCATGCATGTAGCAAGTGGAAGAGTACAGAACCTGTTGCAGTGCCTTATAAAAAAATGAGACTGAATGAGACTAGCATATTTTTAAGTGTTAATGCATAAATTTTCACATGTTCACATTTATTTTGTTTATTTCAAAAGTTGAAACTAAAGAAAAACAGACATTTTAACAATAATTTTAACAAATTTGATGTCTAACTTTATACAGATACATTAGAAAGGGAAAAAAATGATGCGCAAATAGTTTAATGTGGATCATATATTTTGTTATTTGAATATCATCAGGTTTTTTTACAAAGATTTTATATTACGCTTGATTGCATAGTACTGTTAATTCGATTAATCTCTTAAGATACAATTTTATCTTGTTTCTAGTTGTGATAGACGGATAATAGAGGAAGTGGCTTCACAATTATCTCATAGAACATGTTATTAATCATTTTATGTATGTCAGTGAAAATAAAGAGACAAGAAATTTTAAAATCTAAGTTAGCCTATAGCACAAAAATTAATGTTTTATTACCATTACTTTTTTTACTAGCAATTCATTAATTCTACAATCATTGATACGCACATGTCACTTCATTGTACAATAATTACAAAGTCTTCTTTTTTCCAGTACTACTTCTGATTCGCCTTAACATTTTAGGAATCACAGTTCATATTTTTACTGATTAAGAATAAAAATTGTGAATATCTGTGAAGTTTGTCTGCATTTTTACACTTCAAACACAATAAATTATACAAAGACCTGAAAGCTTTCAGTTCTATTCAATACTATATTTTTTTCTGGCTTAGAGCCAATTTTCGTGATAAAACATATCTTGCAAAACCAAAGTTTTATCTTTGGAATATGACTGAATCATGTATTAATTTAATTTATTTTCAACCATCATAAATATAAAGCATGCAAATCCATGTTTTTCTTTTTTGGTAATTCTTCAAAACGCTTGCTTTGGATTACATGATGATATTTTGCATACTTTGATGACCTCAAAAAGATTTTAGTTTACAACTGGAACAATTGTAGAAAAGATATTTTTATAATCTTTTAATACAAGATTATAATAAAGAAAATTGATTACATTTACATAATCATGAATTATATACAATTGATTCTTGGTAGAAATATTCGTAATCAGTTGGTTATTTTGATTAACATCACATTCACCAACATATATGGTGACATTAATACCAAGCATTTCTTCATTATAATAGTCAGTCCTGAAAATGAAAAACATTACAATCGCACTTCAACTTCTGCATCTATTCTATGAATAAGAAATACAGTAAAATCATTCAGCTGTTGAATTATTTTCAATTCTTTTGCATTTACATGGAAACACACTTATAATATCAGTACTACCTTAATATAATACAACAATATAAAAACAATTTGAAAAATAAAATGTAGATGATGAAAAAAAAATAGTAATAGTATATTACATAATTCAGTTTTAATTGCATAAATTTGAAATGGCAACCATTCTTCTCTATATTATTTTTAATTTTTATAAACACTTGATGAATATTGCTCAAAATAGCTACATGTGACTAGTGAATATAATTATTTCTTATTATTGAATTTGAAAAATTGATTCCTGATGAAAATTTTACTGTGTATCTTTAAAGTACATATTCAACAAAACTGAAAAAAAAAAATAAACACAATATAATAAGTTGCACAAAAATATGCAGGTCTCGGTAGATTTACAACTTCATGTGCGAATAATATAATCACAGTGTTAAATGCCGTCTACCCTTAATACGATTAACCAAGTTACAAATTTTTAATGCTGGTCCAAGCTTTAGTCCCATGTACTTTATCATCATATCAGAATTCAAAAGTAGTAAAGCCTTTCCATCGATTTCATGTTTCCTAAAAAGATCGGCATGCTGCTCTAAAGCAGGATCAGTCATAGCTATATATTGTATCACATCTTCAATTGTCTATTCAGCTGGTTCAACCGACTGCACTCGTTGTATAGGATTTTCGTTTTGTGTAGTTGATGTTGCGGCTTCAAATTCAGGACCCGATTTTCTTGGCTGCTTTGCTGGTGTAGGTTCCATAGCCGGATGTTGATTTGCAGGTGGCTCGGGGTTCTTTTGTACTTGAGGTTGCTGTGTGGTTGTTGGATTTTCTTGATTTTCTGCTGACCATCTCCTCTTTTCACCTGCACCATTGCTTAACTCTTCTCTATTCACAAAGTTTTGCTGGCCAACTGGACACTTTTTACATGTTTCTTTTTTCTTTGACAACATATGTTCACATGCACACAGATCTTCAAGTTGTCTTCTCATATACACATACAAGTCTTCTTCTTCCATAAACACAGGTAATACAACTGTAGTTGGCTTACTTTCAATAGTTAAGGTAATACTTTCACCTTCACCACGCTTAAATAAACTCAATATTTGTCGCGGGCTTATTGCAGCCATCAAAAATGCTTGAAAAATATCTTTAATAACTGATTGCGCTTGTCCACTAAACTGAGCAGGCAATGCTTTGACTTTTCTTGGATCAAAATAAGGCCCACATGAGCAATTGTGGTTGACATGAAAATTAATATTTTCAATGGTTACTGTTTTATTACTAGTTGTACTTGTATCTGGCTCTGTTGCTGGCTGTGGTGGTGCACTTGAACCTGCTGGACTAACTAAGGCCACAGCTGGCTCTCTTCCACTTCCACTTCCGGATACAGCCATGACTGGAAGTACATTACTTGTACGAGCTTTAAATCGGTTAGGTCCTGTTGATTTTGCTCTAGGAGGTTGCAGAGGATGGCCACTTTTTGCGCACCATCCACAAGGAAAAATATCCCTGGAATCAAATCTACACCAGTAATCAAATGCCCCCCTCCAACCATCAAATGTTATGTGTATCATGTCATCTTTTACAGCTCCAACAGTTGCTGTACAAATTAATTGAGGATTTTTCTTGTCTATGGCTTCCAATTTCTGTCCAACTTGGAAAAAATTCCAACGGGGTGTTTTCGGTTCATGCTTAAATACTTTAGCTGGAGCCATCTCTGCTCCATTTAAGGTTTTTAACAAAAACATAGGCCATCCAGAGGCATTAATACGAAAACCAAGCGGAGGTTGTAACATCCCACCAGATTTAATTTGCAGGCCTTACATAAATATGGTTTCATGTCCAAGTGTCGCCAAATGTGAACCTAGAATTTAAAATAAATATAATTTTAATCCGAAACGATTTTAAAATATTAATAATCGTTTTATAAAATTTTTGTTACAATATAAAGTTGATTTACTTACCTATCACCATTTGGAGATGACAATATACAACTACTAGCATTTCCTAAAGGCTCTACAGCTCCAAGTCCTAAATGTCAGCTGTTTGCCAAAAACTGCCAACCCATGCATTTTGCTAATCCTTGCACAGCACTTATTTGATGTTGATATATCTGAGAAGTCATGTATAAAAGTTAAGTAAAAGTAGTTTAAAAAATTCAGAATATATTTTGAAATACATAAAATGCGAAGTACTCACTTGACAAAATATTAGATCACGTAATTCTTGTGGTTCGTACTTAGCTCATATGCATGACTCTACCATCCTTGCGAACACACCGCTATGTCTTAAATCTGCGGTGCCTCGACGCTGCTCGACACAGTATGTTGGTCACACTGCGCTATATGCTCCCGTATTCCAACTATACTCGTATACGGGAGGGTGTGTGGATACAGCCTGAATCTCGTTCTTGAAACTCTTCTAGATATTGCTGAATCGGCTCTTGAACATTAGTTTTCCACCACTGCTTTAAATTAGTTGTTGGTAAAATGATGTCAGCTTTAGTATTAAAATACTTTATTTTTGCTATTTCTTCATCAGCTTTATTTATAACAAATTCAGCTGCTAATATAATACAATGTACACTTTCAAATCATCTTCTTTTTTAAGTATATTTTTAATTCTAGGTTGAAATAAAGCTTGCGCATCGTTCAAAAAGCTAGTAATATCCAAATTTTTTAGATTTATAACTACTCCTGATTTTATGTGATTATTAAAGCAACTTTCTAAATTTTCCCACTTTACACGATCACTTCTTCTATTACGTCGTTGCAAACCTTCACCACTTTTTAATAAGTTCTTTAATTTAATTTTAATTCCTTGTAGAAGTGAATTCGTTGATAAAAACTTTTGTTTATCATGAACATTTAGATTTATATAAAAGTTGTTTTAAAATTTTTAAGTTAGTTTCAGAAAATTTAATCCACTTTGCCACTTTCTCTAAACACGCAGGCGAGCGCGATAATAGCGCATAAGCTTGAAGAAAAATTCTAAGAACTTCTTTACAATCAAACGCAGACATTTTGCTTTACGTTTGATTAATTAGATTTTGTACAAACTGACTCAAAGGATGAGTTTCCTTTCCTTTATATACGCTATTGAGAAGTGTCTACGTGCCATTCTACAGGACAATCTTGTATGAATCATATAAATGAGTAAGGGGTGCCTACGTGCGATTCTGCAAAATAATCTGGCTGCATCTAGAATATTCATCGTTTGCGAATTTTCTAGATCATGCAAATACGTGGGTAAGGGGTGCCTACCTGCGATACTGCAAAATAATGTTGCTGCATCTAGAATATTCATCAATACAATTATACTTGCCATCGCGGCGCTACCACACTCCTTAACATTTTAGAACGTGTAAAAATATGCTAGTTTTCTTCAGGAGAATTGAGTTGTGCTAGTCTTCATTTCAAACTTGTTACTGTTAAAAATTATAGATATTACTTTTCTCATTTTACAAATATTCTCTTTAAATCTAGAAACATGCTTTACAAGCATTAATTGCAAACATGTATTGAACAATATTTTTACTTTTTTTAAAGTTATTAAATCTAATACCATTAAAAAGATCTTGCAAAAACCTTTCAATTCATGGTTTATTTTTCTATTTTTAATAGAAATAAAACGCACTAGGGTTATCTAGCAAATTTAAAGTATAATAGCTCGCGTTGCTCTCGAAGGCATAGTATATATTGTAACGTGGAATTTGCCTCGCCCGCTCGAGGATTCCAGTTAGTGTACAAAAATAATTTCTTTAAGGGCTGCTTCTCACTCTCGGAGTCCAGAGTCCTGAAAATCGGAAAACGGGTACACGCAGGGAAATTTCGGTAGCAATAGGGCTGGTGAAATGAATAATAAAACAAAGAAAATTAGAATTAACACATAAATCAAATATATTGTAAATTCCCTGTTACAAATTCATGTAGGCAAACATATCAGTTACGATTTTAAATGACGCATGGGCCAGCGGCCGAATAACTAAGTCCACGGTAGCTGGTTCTGGAGTTGCTAGAAAAAGGGAAGGGCCGCGAAATTCCTCTACGGTGATGCTATGTTTATAATTCACAAAGAGAACAACGGCCAACTTCCAACTGAAAACACGAAATTATCTATCGAATCTGTAAAGGGGAAAAATTGCCACTCCTACTATTTCTCAACTACAAACCACCAACAGGAAATACGTATAAATATTTATATTAATATCTTACCACTATTTCCACCAATGAGAGAACAGGAAAAAAAAACCCAAAAACTGCCACCAAACCTCCAACGAAATCCAGAGTATCAATCCACGGATCCGGGAATCAGAAATCCTCCAAGATGCAAGATGGCGTTGAGAAATCACCACGAGGTTTGAATTACGCACCGAATAGGGAAAAGAAGACTAATCAGCCCGAAATCCAGGAACAGAGTGAACGAGGATGACGCTCCGCTCGGGGAAGAAGCCGCGATTTTCCCACCTCGCCTCCTTCTTCCCGGGAGCGTCATCCTGGCTGGCAAATTTCCATTGGTCCTGGAAACCTCCAAAATCCGCAATTGGCCTATTTGAATACCACTACTAATTCATCATTCATCTATGAAATTTCCCAGCGCCCTCTTTTTCTATTTCTAATTTTTCCATTGGCTAATAAATCAATTACCGCCCTCTGTATCATTTATCAATATGCAAATTCCGCGCCCCCTTTATTGATCTTAATCAATTAATCAATGTCGATAACCGTAAGGTGGCTCCCTCAATATAGAACTAAACAGCCGCGCTAATTTCGAAATTCATAGAATAGCTTAAAGAATTAGTTAGAAAACAACCTTAATATTTCATCCGAGCCGATAGTGGAAACTAAACGTTATCCCACTACCCCTCTATTCCCCTATAATCCTGTAAATAGAAAACCTCCATATTAAGCATATATCGATCGCCCGGGAGCAGGCGCCCTCTCCATCAATCAATACGGCCGATAACGAAGAACGCTCTCCCGCGCCGCATACTCTCTCGTCATCCAGCACACGCTTATCTCCCACTCTCGCCAACTTCTCTCTCTCCCGCGCACGCCGACTCTCTCTCTCTCTCTCTCTCTCTCACGCTCACACTCACGCCCGCCCCTCTACCCGCAGTCTCGCATGCATGTGACCGCGTGCGCGCCGCCGTCTCGTTTCCTGCCGTGCCCCCTCCCGAGCGCCAACGTGCTGCGCAGGTGTGACTCGAGAGCTCACATCCTGCGCTCCGCACGCGGTCGGTTAGAGGCAACTCCTGCGAGCTCCACCGAACGCTGGCTCCGCTCCATGGCCTGTCAGTGTGCCGAGAGTGAGTCAGCTGGCCGCAATAAATAATCACGACGCAGCAATATTTATTGCTACGTCGCAATATGTATAGCGTACACTTATACTTTCACGCAAAGGCCTTGCTGCCGAAGGCATAGTGTATATGTACACGCGACTATCACTCTATAAAAAGGAGATAGCGATTATATATATCATATGTAGAATGGTGAGACGACGAATTCGGTTTGCGCTATTGTTTTTAACATCAGACAAGGAAAAAATAATCTACACGCGCTATACGCGCCCTTGGACAATTTCTGTAGGAATAGATACTTTGAATAATCGTGAAATGACGTCACGTTCTGTGCACCTCAGACAATGTTTGGTGGCTGATTACTCTAATCATTTTTAGCGTGGGAGGTTAGGTTACCTTACTCCCCACGGTAAATGCGGTGTCGCGCGACCAATCACCAAACCTCAGCTTAGATGCGCAAAACGTGGTGTCATTCCCCAATTATTCAAAATTTCCATTGTCATGTTCATTGAAAATTTCATATCATGAAAATCGTGGAAAATTGTTCAAGTTAAAGCTAAATTAATAGAGATGTTTTCATATCCGAATAACAATTAATTTATTTCAAAAAACTCTCTCTCTTGTAATTTAAAAAAATTAATGTTTACCTAAAAAATATTAGAGATAGAGAGTATTTTTTAAAATAAATTAATTGTTATTCGTATAAGAAATAAATAAATTTAATAAACGAAACTCATATTTATTTATTTTTTTTATTATTTGTAGGGTTCATTCATTTCTTATGATTAAAAAATTACAAAATGTGAAATTATTAATTCTTTTAACAGTACAAAATTACAAAAAGTTATTATAAAAAAGATTAAAAGAGAAAAGTATAAAAATTAATGATCAGCTTCGTCAACTTCGTCATCTCCGTCATCTCCATGAAAGTCTTCATGAAATGGATTGTTCAACAACTGTTGTTTCTGCTCATCCGTAAGTTTCTGAAACCTGTAGACATTGTGGACCTTCCACAATCTAGTGTAGATGTCATTGATAAGGACATACACATCTACAGGCAATTCGTGTTGCGCCCTCATGGCGCCGACTATCGCGTGAATTCTCTCGCGGACGTTGCCCCATTCTCGTGGCACTCTGACGCCTGGTAGTAGATAAATATACTCTTCGTTGTTGTCCATTTTCTGAAGTAAAAACATTTCTATGAATTAGGATAGAGAGTGAGAGATAGAGAGAAAGTTAAAAATCAAAAAATTCTGTGTAGAAAATTTGTAAAAAATTTTAAATTTCAATTGAAAAATCAAGTTTAAAGAAAGAGAGAAAGAGAGTGTGAAGAAGCATTTAAAAAGTTCAAACAGTAATACTAACAGATTTTTGTAAACGTTGCTGCTACTGCTCCTGCTGCGGTTTTAGGAGGCTGCTGCTGCTGGAGAAGGCTGCTGCTGTTGGAGAAGGCTACTGCTGCTGGAGGAGGCTGCTGCTGGCTAAGGGTGTGGAGACACTTTGTCCTCTCAGCATCAGATATTTATATCAGCGCAGCAACTGTAACGTTTAGAAACCCTACACCTTTTCGGGTAGAGCTTTGCTTCGCTCGTATCTCGTACACTCATACTTATGTATGCTCATATGCCTGTACTTATATTCTAAACTAGTAATTTTTCTATTCACTTATTTTAACTTATAGTAGAGTAGATAGGCTATGGGCATACCAACTCACAGGCATCCCAACTCACCCCCTCTCCTAGAATATTGAGTTGGGCGCGAGCTCACCCCCACCTCGTAGATACTGAGCTGGGAGCGAACTCACTCCCTCCACTAGGATAAAGAGTTGGTAGGGATTGAGCTAGAATCCGTGTGGAAGGGGTAAACATTGGTTTAGCCTCTCATGAGTTGGTAAGCCCATAGCTTTTTCTACTTTTTCTTCATTTTTTTTTAAATTTTTTTCTTACCAATCTGACGACATAACATCTTACCAATCCGATGACATCTTACCAATTTGATGATAAAATATTTTCATGAGTTTTACATTGTGTAATGCACAAACAGTCTTGTAAATTGGATTATGGTTTGTGCATATAGTTACACACTTGATGGATGATCTTGTTGGATAACCATATTGTTGAATGTTATAAACAGGAAATTTAAAACGTTGCAACCACTTCTGCCTTATATCATCCATAACGAAAATTTTGCTGGCATTTTGCAATGATTCACGAAGCAGATTAGCAATTTGACAGTAATCAAGCCCATTCGTGTCCCAGGCTATTCCATGATAATTGTGTTTGAGCCACATATTTTCTGCTTGCAATTGATTAGAAAGTCTATGCAATGAAAATGGCTTTTTAAATAGATGAACTATAGGATCTCCACTGTGATTAAGAGGAATAATTGCTATTTCCTTTAGAATATAATCACCTCCCATTTGCTTAAAGCCAACCATGTCTACTGCATACTCCATCTTATAATGTTTTTCATTTACTTAATTTTTTTAAACAAGTTTTTTTACCTCTCCACTTACAGGATTATACTGAGTAATGCGATCGTGTAAGATTAGACAGTATGCTGATGTAGATGGTGGGAAAGGCTTTAAAGCCTCAATTTCTAGACGCACGTCAACAGGAGCATTTTTTAGAGTTTCATTTTGACGTGAACAGTCAATAACTATGAGTGGCATCTGAGTTATATATGATTCTTTATCCAACAGTTGTTGTGGATCTCTTCCGTAGTAGCTTCTTTGAAAATCCACATACATATCATAGAGAATTGCATACTGATTTTTAAATATGTCGACGTTCAGATTACCGTATGGATAAGATTTCGAATTTAAGAAAAGTTGTACATTACTAATTTCACAGTGATCGAATCTGCTGTAATTTACATTTTTCATATCTTTTCTCCTAGTTTGTAATCCAACAATTACAAAACGAGGTTTTTCCAATTGATTCGAAGTTTTTACAGTCCAGATGTGTTTATTGGCTGCTGGAAGTGATGGGTATTCAAATAACTCCCAAGACCGATAAGACATGGAGATTGGATTATCTTTACCAATAAAATTCAATAACTGTATTTTTTGTTTGTCAGAAGCGACGACGTGTGGCATTATCCACTCTATCTTCAATATTTTTATTTCAAAGTTTTCATAAGTAGCAGCAGCACCTGCAGCAGCCGTACTTTCTTGAATTACTGCGTTTATATCACTTCTTGATCTAGTGAGAATGAGTTCATGTTTCATATTAACTACTATCTTTTTATAATCTTCTGCAAAACCCAAAACCATGTTCAAAGGAATGCTACCTTCAAAATATCCTGCTTGATTTTTCATTGTCGATGTTGCTTCATCCATACCTTCCCATCCTGCATTTTTTAAAGCATGAGCTTGCCTTGGAGTAAATGAAGGCCATCCTTTCATAATACTGGTTAAGCCAACATTTTTACATTTATCAATCTCCATCGCATTCATTTCATATCGGATTTCATCAAACAGATGACAAATTCCATTGTTAGCAAAATCAGTCTTAGCTAGTGCAGTTCCGTCAGGTTTTCGCAGTGTTCCATAGACACGAATATAACTGCGAGACGGTAAGAGACATAGATCTTGTTGCTGAATAGTAATACGAATTTCATCACTATTATTAAAACTCAACGATGAGTATGGTTGGTGAGAATGTAATTCGTATTGAGCTATAAACTCATCGAATACGACACCTGATTGAATTTGAAGAATTTCGTCCATTTTTCTGGAAGCAGCAGAGAATTATGCAACTGATTTTTTTCCACGAACTTTTAGTCCTATGCTTTTGAGTAACTGAATGCTCTGCCTTGTTAACGGTTTGACTTTCTTTTGTCGACTGATTGACCATCAGCAACAACATCATCAACAACAACAACAACAACAACAACAACAACATCAACAACAACAACAGTCAAGATCAATGCCGCAGATCACAGACATCGAATTTATGGTGGAGCCCATCGACATTTCACAGCGGTATAAAAGAAAATGTTAAAATTAAATAATAATAATAATAAATAAATATATACATAAATACATAAATAAATAAAGCCAAAAGAATATAATTTTTCACTTATTCACACATTTATTAAAAATAAATAAAATTGAATAAAAAATAATAAAAAATTATCCTTTCCTTTTTTTATATTTAAAACCCTTTTCCCAAAAAAAAAGTGAGCTGTCTCGGGACAGCTGACAGATGTGAAACATCGACTTTGATAATGATTGAAAGAAGTTTATCATAAATGAAGAACATTTTTTTATTTTTAATTATTTACATTTTACATTTTTTATTTTAATATTTACATTAATATTTATTATTTTCAATATTTATGCATACATTTTTTTCTTCATCTACTTCATCTTTACTAAGTGATAAATTTAAATAATTTAATAGCCATGCTCGTATTGAGAGTACATTTTCAACAGCACAAACAGGTTCTCTTCGGATGCACTGATCGTGACTGAAGCAAGTGAATGGCTTGTGTCCCTTTATTGTTTCAAGTGCAGGACATCCAAAGTCCTCAACGTTTGAAATTATTCTAAAAAATTAAGAGAACATTTTGATAAATACTAATAAAGATGTATAAAAGTAATAGACGATTAGAGTATTAAAAAGTATCCGACAGTATACAAGAGTATCAAATAGTATCAAAATAGTATAAGAGAGTATCAAAATAGTATCAGAGAGTATCAAAGAGAAATGCAGGTAAGAAAATGTATAACTTACACATTCGGTAGAAGATTTCTCATCCACTCTACTTTTTGTATTCCCTTCATAAATATTTTTTTGACTCCAAACGTACATATTTCTAAAATTCGATGAAGTTGATCATGCTCAATATCACCACTGCTCCATGCAATTCCATGATAATATTTTTCAAGCCATTCGTAAATGCATTTTTCTTCTTCAGTAAGTTTATTCCAAGACAATGGAGATTTAAAGAGGTATGCAGTCGGTAAGGCAGTTTTTCTCATGTTAAGAAAACTTATTTCTTTGAAGATAAAGTCTTGCGGTTTCTGCGATACTCTATGAAATCCTTGAATATCGCAAATATATATATTTTTTTCATTATATTGCAATATCGCATTTTTAAATAACAAATCATATTCCCGTGTTCTAGCCATTTACAGCTCGGAAGACTGTTCAGCAAGAACTAAACTCGGAGAGAGCACAAACCCGCTTTTATAGAGCAAAGCTCCTCCCATTGATCCTTTAGGAAAAAAAAAAAAAAAAAAGCTCAATCCTGGTTGGCTTGAACCAAAAGCGGTTTCTGATTGGTTAGCAAAAAGAGAAATTCATCCCTTCTCCATGAAAATCTCCTTTATTTTGTATATTCATTCTTTGGAAGGGATAAACAAACAGGAAAAAATTTCCTAGAAAAAAAATCTGTTTTCTCTCAATCTGATTTTTGGTTGGATAGAAAATAGAAATAGCATCCCCTCCCTAAGAGAGAAATTGATTCCTGCTAGTATTTTCCACCTCCACCTTCACAGACTTTTTACTTTAATAGCGTGAACATTTCTTGGACTAGTCAGTTGATCTTTGAACCTACATAGATTGAAAGACTAGAAATGAGTTCGGTAGTTCTATTTGAACGTCTTGTACAATTACTTCGTGAAACTTTACAAAGTATTCATGAATTAAGTATATCAGATATACATTATTGGTTAGATGTATGCAATTCCACAATAAAGGAATTGAATGAAAAGATTGAAAAATCAAACCTTACAAGAGGAGAGAAGCAGAAATGTCAGACTTGTATGACTCACTTATCATGTGTACAGGTTGAATTTGAACAAAATCTTCAGCATGGAGGTAGTTTACAACCGACAGAAGCTAGAGTGGAGTGGCGTGATGTGCAGTCAGCCTTCCAAAATCGTATAAGATCAGGTGTAGTGGTGAATATTAAACATGTAGATATTTTAAGTTTTTTAAGTGATGCTGAAAAGCTTTTCGAAGAAAAAGTTCGAGCAAGTTTGGAAGAATATAATGCTGTAAAAGTAAATTCTGACTTTATCTCAGAATTTTCTATGCAGAAAAATGGTGAAGAAACTGTGGATATTAAATATTTTACCACTGAAAGTAATGCAATTTATTTGGCAACAAATCTGAAAGAATGGTTTAAAAACCATATAAAGGATCCACTCCTCTCCAATCTCGAAGAATTCCAGGAGAAAGATTCAGGCTGGACGCTAAAGAGTATTATTAGTTTATGTATAAATATGAAAAAATATTCTCCTGTCAAGGGCAATTCATATATTCCTTTACCAGCATTTATTGCGAAAAAAAATGCTTGTATTAATATTCATAATCAGGATAATCAATGTTTTAAGTATGCTATACTGTCGGCATTGTATCCCGTCGAAAAGAATTATTATAGAGTAAGTCAATATGCACAACATGTGAATAAGTTGAATTTTAGTGGAATCGAATTCCCTGTAAAACTTAAAGACATTCCGAAATTTGAAAAATTGAATAATATTTCAATAAATGTATATATGCTCAGGAAGTATGGAACAAAATATGAAGTATCACCTTGCCACATTACGAGTGAAAAAAAGGTGCAACATGTGAATCTACTCATCATTCAAGATTTTTATATAGACGAGCATGAAAAAAATAATATTGATGATGGAGGAAGTGTACCTACATATCATTATGTGTGGATAAAAAATATGTCAAGACTTCTATGTTCTCAAATATCTAAATCTCATCAAAAATCATACCATTGTGAAAGATGTTTGCAAATTTTTTACAGTGAAGAAAGAATAGCAATGCATGAAAAAGATTGTAAAAACTTGAACAATTGTCGTATTAATCTGCCGGACAAAGACAATAACATTCTGAAATTTGAAAATTATAATAAAAGTGAAAAAGTGCCTTTTGTGATTTATGCTGATTTTGAGTGTTTGCTAAAGCATACTGATAGTGAAATCACTTTTCAACGCCATGAAGCATACAGCATAGGTTATTTTATCAAATGTAGCTATGACATCAATTTATCAAGATACAAAGCGTATAGACAACGTAATGTGAATGAAGAGACACCTGCAGAATGGTTTGTTCGAGAATTAAAGTCAATTAGTGAGCAAATAGATCAATTACATAAGAATCTGAAACCAATGAGACTTACGGATCTAGAAGAATTATCTTTTAAAAGATCAACTATTTGCTATATATGTAAAAAACCATTTCAAGAAAATCAACTCGCAGTTCGAGATCATTGTCACCTCACAGGACGGTAAGTTTTCCATTTTTTATTAGATATTATGTAAATTAATTTAACAATTTTTTTAAATAGAATTTTTTTATTTCAGGTATAGAGGTGCTGCTCATAATGCATGCAATTTGAATTATAAGGATTCCAAATTTGTCCCTATAATTTTTCATAACCTAAATTATGACACTCACTTCATTTTGAAAGAAATCGCTACTTCTACGTTGTTAAAAGGACGTGTGTCTTTGATACCACAGAATAAAGAAAAGTATATTTCATTCACAAAGTATATAGACGATTGTGATATTAGTTTTAGATTTATAGACTCTTGGCGCTTTTTACCATCATCATTGGAGAAGCTTGCATCATATTTGGAAAATGTACCAATAGCAGTTAAGGAATTTCAATCAGATGGATTTTCTAATGCAAAAATTGATCTTCTTAGACGAAAAGGTATATTTCCTTATGATTTTGTAGATGAATTGGATAAGTTATCAACGATAAAGCTGCCGGAAAAGAAACAGTTTTATAACAAATTAACTGATTCCCACATATCTGAAGAAGACTACAATCATGCCGTTCAGGTATGGACAATGTTCAATATAAAAACTTTGGGAGAGTATTCTGATCTATACTTGAAGACAGATGTTCTTTTGTTGGCTGACGTATTTGAAAGTTTTCGAAAAACTTCTCTGGAAGCATATGATTTATGTCCTGCTCATTTTTACACAACTCGAGGACTCACATTTTCAGCAGCATTAAAAATGACAAAAGTTGAATTAGAGCTTATAACAGATATTGACATGTTGATGTTTATTGAAGCAGGTATTCGAGGAGGAATTAGTCAATGTTGCAATCGTCAGGGTAAGGCGAATAATCCATACATGGGTACATCGTATGATGAGAAGAAGCAAATGAAGACACTCATGTATTTTGATATAAATAATTTATATGGATGGGCAATGGTGCAGTATTTACCAATTGGAAGATTTGAGTGGATTGATTATGAGAAAAATCGAGATTTTTTTAACACACCATTTGATTCTGATATAGGATACTTTGCTGAAGTAGACTTGGAGTATCCTGAGGAATTACATGACTATCATCAAGACTTACCTTTTTGCGCTGAGCATCAAACTCCTCCTGGTTCAAAACAAAAGAAGCTTTTAACTACACTGAATAACAAGGAAAGATATGTTATTCACTATTTAGCTCTAAAACAAGCGATGGATAATGGACTTCGATTAAAAAAGGTTCACAGACTTTTGAGTTTTGAGCAGAAACCCTGGCTCAAACCATATGTAGAATTTAATACTGAGAAGAGGAAGCATGCGAAGAATGAGTTTGAAAAACTCTTCTACAAACTTTTGATTAATGCAGTCTATGGTAAATGCATCGAACGAGAGCGATCTCGGGTTGATGTACGATTAGTGAATAAATTTACTGGCAGATATGGAGCTGAAGCGCGAATAGCTCAACCAAATTTCCATAGCTGCGCAATTTTCGATGAAAATTTGGTTGCTATTCAATTTAAAAGAACGAGTGTTACAATAAAGAAGCCGATATACGTTGGCTTATGTATTCTTGACTTATCCAAGACATTAGTTTATGAGTTTCACTATTCTTACATGAAACAAAGAGTTGGTGAAAATTGTAAACTTCTATATACAGATACCGACAGTTTGATATACGAAGTAAAGGACATTGATATGTATCAAATTATGAAAGAAGATATTCATAGATTTGATACTTCAGATTATGAAGAGAATAATCGGTATGGTATTCCTCGCAAGAATAAAAAAGTTCCAGGCCTCATGAAAGATGAATATAATGGTAAGATTATGACAGAATTCATTGGATTGCGCAGTAAAATGTATAGTATTTTAATTGAAGGAGGAGAGACAGTAAAAAAAGCTAAAGGTATTAAATCTAATGTTGTGAAAAAAACTATAACATTTGAAGATTACCGAAGATGTCTTGAGGATTTGGTTATTATAAAACGAGAGCAGTGCAATATTCGTTCTAAATTGCACATAGCATATACTGAAAAACAAAGCAAAATTGCTCTGAGTCCACACGATGATAAAAGATATTTATTACCTCATACTACCGATACTTTGCCTTGGGGTCACTATAGAATTTTAGAGGAACAAATGGCCCAATCAGCATCCCAATTGGAGGAAAAGATGAATATTATTGGACAGGACAGAGAAGTGGGGATAGCGGACAAAACAGAAAAAGAGACGATAGCCAATGAAATCCATGCATTGAGAGTGGAGGGGGTAGAAGAAAAGAGAGGGGATGAAGAATTCAATGAAAATCCTGCAAAAAGAGTGGGGATAATGCTTTTTGGAGAGGGATGTGAACCAATCTCCATTGAATACGATATTCCAGAAGAGATGGCTGACGAATGGAATCCATCAACAGAAGTAAAGAGTGGGGATTTATTACAACAGGCGATGGAAGGGGCAGGAATTGTGGCGGGGAATGGGCTATATGAGCCGATGCAGCAAGACGATGAAATCATTCGAGCAATCGAAGAGTTCGAATTTAGTCTACCTTCTGCAAAGAAAATAAAACTCAACTAAGTAAGTTTACTTCAACTTTTCTTTGATATTATGCTTTCTCTCTATAACAGTGACAACATTTCTAACCTCAATTTGACTTTTTCCAGAATGGATCTATCTGCACTGAATAAGGTTGCTCAACGTGAATTTTTGCCTACAAAAAAGGCAAAAGACATGGAGAAAGACAAAGAAAATATGGTAACAGCCTTAAAACAAGTAAAAACGAGATATGGTGTGAAGGTTGTTGCCGATGTAAACGAAGAATTTCAGATATTTTTACCCGAGAAGATATCGTCCATGCTATTAAAAGATGAAAAACTGTATAATGATATGAGTGATGCTGCTAATAAATATATTTTATTTATTGTATATCTAGGGGGGAATTCTTTTCAGTTTGGTACTTCTACTAAATAATAAAGAGAGAAAAAAACTGTACAAATTTGTTTATTTAATGTATTTATTAATATTATTATACATTTTCACTTATGAATAAATAACAATATTTATCATAACAATTAATCTTTTTATTTACCTATAATTCTTATCCCTTCATTTCATTTTTATCCATCTTAATATTATTTAATATCATTTTTATTTATCCAGCTGTTATGCTCGTTACTGAATCCTAACCATTTGACATAGATACGATTACCACTTTTTTTTAAAACTTTTTCCACAAGATAAATTTCAGGATACATTGTCTTTTGAATTTCAGTTTCATAAAAGCCACCAGACACTGGATTATCATAATAGTCTTTAACGTGGTAAGTTGTTGGATTGGTTTTTACTACTTTAGTGATTGAAAAAATCTCCGTTGACCAATTCGGTGTATAACCTTTTTCAAAAACATGTTTGATTTTACTTATTCGTACTTTATCTCCAACTTTGAATTTCGGTTTCTTTACAGGTAACTTTTCAACTGGAAATCGCTTCTTGATTTGTCTTTCATTCGCCTTTGAAACATTTTTGGGTTCAATTGCTATTGTCCGATGTTTTCTTGAATTATAAGTTTTGAGTAATTTAGGCAGAATATCCAGCCATTTATAGCTTCCTTGTTTGCTAAATTCTATCCACATTGAATTTTTTAATGTTCTATTAAATCGTTCGCATATACTAGCATGCAGATTACTATGAGAAGAGTACAAATTGATTTTATACTTTTTCATGAGTTGATGAAAGTTTGAATTGTAAAATTCTTTTCCTTGATCGGTTTGTAGGTTCGTTGGTGTTCGTCCTTGCTTCAATATTCCCATCATTGCTTCAGATACATCTTTACCACTTTTTGACTTGACTGGAACAGCCCATGCATACTTTGAGAATATATCGATGATAGTGAGTAAGTAGTTAAAACCTTTATTCTCCTTGGAGTAGGGTATCATTTCTACAAGATCAGCTTGCCAAGTCTCATCTATCCCACGTATATCATATTTTCTTCGTTTATATCTACGACGAGCTGGTTTGTGCAACTCTTCAGCCACTCTTTGACGCTCCATTTTCTACAATACTTCTCTCAATATTAGTCCAAAACTTGTTGCAGCTGCTCTACTCTTATAGGTTTGTCATAATAATCTTTTAACAATTTAGTTATTAGATTCATCTTTACTACTACTACTACTACTTTGTTATGGTATGAATTTCAGTAGTAAAGCATTCTGAAGAGTATTCCATATCGATGTTGCAACTTCTCTACTCTTATTTTCAGCTTCTTTAGTCTTCTTTTCATCTTCTTTGTCTGTCAAAAATGGATTAAGTTTCTCATTTATTTCTATTATTCTTATATTAGCATAATCTAGTAGATGTTTATGAGTTCTAACAGCTTTATTGATATGAGCTAATTCAACGCTTATAGACTTTTCTATCTCCAATTTGATGGTATTAAATTTGTTGTTGATTTTGTTAATTTCCTCTGTCAGCATTGAATGATTATGATCAATATGATTTTTTTGATTGGAAAGATTTTTATTAATCTTAGTTATATCTGCACGAATAGCATCTATATCAAATTTAATTGAATTAAATTCGATGAGAATTTTTTTATTTTCTCTAACAGTTTTGTATGATTATGATTAATCAGATCTTTTTGATTGGAAAGATTTTTATTGATCTTAGTTATATCTGCACGAATAGCATCTATATCAAATTTAATTGAATTAAATTCGATGAGAATTTTTTTATTTTCCTCTAATAGTTTTGTATGATTATGATTAATCAGATCTTTTTGATTGGAAAGATTTTTATTAATCTTAGTTGTATCCGTACTAAGGGTATGATCTACCACAGATTTCCACTTCTGAAAAGTCTCAAGGGTGATCGCATCCTTCGGATTACTGGGAGAGGCAAGATTGCACAATCTTTTATTTTTTAAGTCAAAATTGCCATCTAAAGTAAGATCGAAACCAATACCTTGAGGACCGCGACTTACTTCTTGCGGTCGCTCAAGCGTACGTCCGAACAAGTCGAGACTCATGATACTAATGGTTCAAGAAAGATGTGAACATTAATATATATGTTCAGCTTCACGTAACTCCTCTATAATTGATTGGATTTCATTAGTATGATTGTCATTTCCAGCTGATTTTTCACCAATTAATAATCGGAGTCGCTCGACAAGCTCATTTGGATCATCCCAATAGATAAGATCTATGGAAGAATTTTTCTTCGCTATTTTATATTTAGGTAGGAGACCTTCTCCGCTGATGGATTTCTGTTTGCGCATTGAGCTACGGAACATAGGTGATATAACATCTCTAAATTTCCTACTCCTTGAAGTACGAATAGGTCCACTTTTGTCGAATTTTTGACGATGAGCATTCGATGCTACCAGAATATCGCGATAATTTTTACGATCCACATCACTTATTTTATTTCCATCTGGTTGTCTGATGAAGATTAATTCCATTAGTCCTTCACTTTTAGGATAACTTTTGTCATTCACTCTTACTGTTTTATTGTCAAATTCAATTTCTGCACTACCAATCATATATCTTCCATTTTCATTTCTAACTCCATATACGTTATCTAAATTGCTGCGGCTTTTATCTAGTAATGATAAAAAGTCTGTCGACTGGGTTTGATCACGCACAGATTTAAATGTAGAATTCAAGATTGTGCCATCCAACGAAGCAAACTCATCATCATCATCGTCATCATCATCATCATCATCTTGATTATATGAAGAAGAATCAAACCGTTCAATATCATGAACTATAGGTATCTTTCCTTTTTCATGTGCTTACTTGAACTATTCATATCGTCATCATTCAATCGTCCAATGTTTTCAGTTCTCGAATCAATGAGCTTTTCGAGTGGAGTAACGACAGGTTTCAATGTATCGCCCAATTACTTTTTCAAAATCATCTCTCTCTTGTTTCAATAAAGCATATTTCTGTTTAATAGCTTTACGAGCTCGTAAGAGCTCGTTGAGAATATCCTTTTCTTTCTTAAACTCAGACATGCTGACAAGCTGCTGTCTGCAATAGAACTGTAAAGAATGAGATTCACATCTCCTTTTTTATTGCAAAACAATCAAATCCTTTTCTGTATCTACCATTATTCATTTCTCTATCTTTATCAATAACAATGAAACCATACTTATCGTTTTTCCAACATTCAGAACAAAGATTACGAAATTCATTGAAAGTTAAATCAGTATTTACATGATCTTCATATATATGTTTTAAATTAACATCATCTTGACGATAAATTACCAGCATGTTAATATTGTCTCTAATAAGATGCTTTGGTATATGAGCATACGACTGACAAAGATAGAAACTGTCTACGCTTTTATGTCTCCCCATACAGAAAAATGCTCTGACATTATCTTGCTTCTCACAAGCTACATCATCAAAAATCATAATTGAATTCGGTAATGTTTCATCTGGAGATACTACAGATTCATGTTCACTAAACGGTATATACGAATATACCTTTAATTGGACCTAAAACTTCTTTGAGAAATTGATACTTTGGTTGATTTAAAGATTTAGAATAAACATAAACATTTTCAAATCTCAGACCATTCGGATGAGTAATTAGAGCTAATAAACTATTTGTTTTTTCCACAATTCGATGGACCGCAGAATACTGCTCGTATACTATCTGGTAGTAATTCTCCATGTCGTTTCTTTCTCTTCTGAACTCCGAAATCAAAGTTAGCAATAGGCAGTTTCACTTTTTGATTAGTAAAATCCATGTTAACGGGACAAAGTCAACTTAGACATTAAGCTTTAAAAGGTATAAATATTCATTTTATATATTTTAACCATCAGTTGTGGATCAGCACTCGAAGAGAGAGATGATCATTCACAAATCTCAGAAGCGGACGAAAGGATACGGATTGCTTGATAAAGTGATCAATAACTTGCCTATCGAGCTGCATCTTCCCGGATATCAGTATTGTGGCCCTGGAACTAAGTTAAACAAGCGATTGAAAAGAGGTGATCCTGGAATAAATCCGCTTGATCAAGCTTGTAAACAACACGACATTGATTACTCAGATAAAAATAAAAATCGTAAAGAAGCTGATATGAAGCTTGCCAGTAGAGCTTGGCAACGTGTTAGTGCCAAAGATGCTAGTCTTGCTGAAAAAGCAACTGCCTTGGCTATTGCAAGTGCCATGAAATTGAAAGCAAAAACTGGAATGGGAGTCAAATTCAGTAAGTTGGTGACTGCAGCTAAAAAATCATTAAAACCAAGTAACAGTTCACGCAAGGTTATTCTATCATCCTTGAAAAGGCGCTCGTAAAGCTGTTCGAAAAGGTGGTGGTAAGAAAAAAGTTTTACTTCCGCGTGTTCTACCATTACCCATCAAAAATGGGTGGAGTTCTGCCTTTTCTTATACCACTATTCGCAGGACTCAGTGCGACCGGTGCTTTAGCAGGAGGTGCTGCTGGAATAGCTAAAGCAGTAAATGATGCTAAGGCTGCTCAGAAAGAGTATGAAGAAAAAAAGAGGCATAATAGATCTATGGAAGCTATTGCTCTAGGCAAAGGTCTCCATCTTAAGCCTTATAAAAATGGAATGGGGTTATTATGAAACCTCATGTTGGTAGTGGACGAGTTATTAATAAAAAAAAAAAAACGTCGATTTAATTTTACCAAATCGTCCACTAACTAACTATGATCTCATAAAGTATGCAAAAGTATTGAAAATTCCAAATTTTAGAGGTGTCTTTATGAGAAATAATCTACCTCGCGATGGTCCTTGGCGAAATGAATCTGCTATTGTTAATTTAGATGATTTTCAAAACAAAGGCACTCACTGGGTATGTTATCGAAAACAAGCTTCTAACGTCATTTACTTTGATAGTTCTGGTGATCTTAAACCTCCTAGTGACCTCATGAACTATCTCAATGTGAAAGAAATAAAATACAATTATAAAAGATATCAGAATTTCGACTCATTCATTTGTGGTCATCTCTGTCTTCGATTTCTGACTGAAAGCCTATAAAAGCATATTGAAACTAAAAATTTAATCATTCACTTGCAATCAGTCATGGAAGAAAGTTTTACTTTAAGTCTTTCTGGAAAATCTTCAGTTTTAGAAGCGCAATATTTTCCTTCGATTGAACTACCACAGAATAAGAAGTTTGTTTTGGGGTTTAGTTGAACTTTTAACATTCAACTCCATTCCCAATGTTGATCAATCAAATAATAAACTTCATATAAAAAAAGGAGTTACAAAACTATTCCTACTGGAAGCTATGAAATTGAAGCTATTACACAAATTTGTACAAGAAGCATTAAAATTGAAAAAAAATTGATTTTCTTTGAAAGCTAACAACAGTACTCTCAAAAGTGAAATTAGTTGTAGTCATCCATTGGATTCTCACACCTTACGATTCAATAGGACGTCTCTTGGCTTCACGTCACCTTATTCTCAAAGGAACAAACTATCATAATTCATGACTTACCTGTGAAAATATAAAAATAAAATGCCCGCAGAGTTGAGTGTAACATTACTGCTTGGTGCAGTATATCAATAAAAAAGGTACACACAAATCCACGGATCCTTCCCCCAGAGTTCCTCCAGGATGCAAAATCGTAGAAGTTCCGTCTCATGTCATTTAACTTCCACTTAGTGTGAAGTGCATAGATAATCTTCAAATTCGAATCGTGCTCCCGCCGTCCCACTGGTAAGTTATTGTGTGAGTGTGGGGGGGGGTGCGCAGGGGCGAGGAAATTACTCTTAGCCTTTCAACCCTCACCCGGCCTACTCTCCTGTGCCTTGTTTCGCCGCCATGCTACGGTGCTCTCCGATTCACCCCACTGTCCCCCGTCCGCCGTCCCCAACGTTAACAAGGCAGAGCATTCAGTTCCTCAAAAGCATAGGACTAAAAGTTCGTGGAAAAAAATCAGTTGCATAATTCTCTGCTGCTTCCAGAAAAATGGACGAAATTCTTCAAATTCAATCAGGTGTCGTATTCGATGAGTCTATAGCTCAATACGAATTACATTCACACCAGCCATACTCATCATTGAGTTTTAATAACAGTGATGAAATTCGTATTACTATCCAGCATCAAGATCTATGTCTTTTACCGTCTCGCAGTTACATTCGTGTCTATGGAACACTGCGAAAACCAGACGGAAGTGCACTAGCTAAGACTGATTTTGCTAACAATGGAATTTGTCATTTGTTTGATGAAATCCGATATGAAATGAACGCAGTGGAGATTGATAAATGTAAAAATGTTGGCTTAACCAGTATTATGAAAGGATGGCCTTCATTTACTCCAAGGCAAGCTCATGCTTTAAAAAATGCAGGATGGGAAGGTATGGATGAAGCAACATCGACAATGAAAAATCAAGCAGGATATTTTGAAGGTAGCATTCCTTTGAACATGGTTTTGGGTTTTGCCCGCAGACTTCTCCCCCGCTCGTACGTCCCTCTGCAACCTGCCCTCACTTCTCCCTCGCTCACGCCGATGACTTCTCAATGCCGTCCTTCCAGACCGTCCAGGCCGCTGGCCGGTGCTGGCTGCGCTCTGCCCCCTATTCAACGCCTAGCCTCTATGCCGATATCGTGATATGCCACACGTCGTTGCTTCTGACAAACAAAAAATACAGTTATTCAATTTTATTGGGAAAGATAATCCAATCTCCATGTGTTATCGGTCTTGGGAGTTATTTGAATACCCATCACTTCCAGCAGCCAATAAACACATCTGGACTGTAAAAACTTCGAATCAATTGGAAAAACCTCGTTTTGTAATTGTTGGATTACAAACTAGGAGAAAAGATGTAAAAAATGTAAATTACAGCAGATTCGATCACTGTGAAATTAGTAATGTACAACTTTTCTTGAATTCGAAATCTTATCCATATGGTAATCTGAACGTCGACATATTTAAAAATCAGTATGCAATTCTCTATGATATGTATGTTGATTTTCAAAGAAGCTACTATGGAAGAGATCCGCAACAATTGTTGGATAAAGAATCATATATAACTCAGATGCCACTCGTAGTTATTGACTGTTCACGACAAAATGAAACTCTAAAAAATGCTCCTGTTGACGTGCGTCTAGAAATTGAGGCTTTAAAGCCTTTCCCAGCATCTACATCAGCTTACTGCCTAATCTTACACGATCGCATTACTCATTATAATCCTGTTAGTGGAGAGGTAAAGAAGCTTGTTTAAAAAAAAACATTACGAGATGGAGTATGCAGTAGACATGGTTGGCTTTAAACAAATGGGAGGTGATTATATTCTAAAGGAAATAGCGATTATTCCTCTTAATCACAGTGGAGATCCTATAGTTCATCTATTTAAAAAGCCGTTTTCATTGCATAGACTTTCTAATCAATTGCAAGCAGAAAATATGTGGCTCAAACACAATTATCATGGAATAGCCTGGGACACGAATGGGCTTGATTACTGTCAAATTGCTAATCTGCTTCGTGAATCATTGCAAAATGCCAGCAAAATTTTCGTTATGGATGATATAAGGCAGAAGTGGTTGCAACGTTTTAAATTTCCTGTTTATAACATTCAACAATATGGTTATCCAACAAGATCATCCATCAAGTGTGTAACTATATGCACAAACCATAATCCAATTTACAAGACTGTTTGTGCATTACACAATGTAAAACTCATGAAAATATTTTATCATCAAATTGGTAAGATGTCATCG
>JACCIB010000885.1:0-73898 GCA_018906965.1 Philotrypesis tridentata
AATCTGGTGAATTGGAACAACCCCATGCCTGGCACGGCGAAGGCGGTGTACTTCTTGCTATTCTCCTCCATTTTCTCTTGAAAATACGCCTGCCGGAGATTTATTTTGCTGAGGTATTTGGCGTTTCGCAACCGATCGAGGATCATCGTCATAGGTGGCAGCGGATAACTGTCCTTCTTGGTCACGGCGTTGATTGCGATGTAATTAACGCAAAATCTCTCCGTACCATCTGGCTTCGGCACGAGTACAGGTAGACTGCAAAAGTCACTGGCGGAGTTTTCGATGACGCCTAGTTTCCAAAGTTCCTCTACGGCCGCTTGTATAGCAGCTAACTTTTTCGGGGACTTCCTTATCCACTTTTGACGGATCGGCGTTTCATCCGTGAGTTGGATGTAGTGCTCGGTCTTTGTGGTGAAGCCTAAGACGTCCGGAGAATACTCTGGTAGTATTTCCTTCACGATTCTGTCTATCTCTTGTCGATCTTCTACTTCTAACTCTAATATGCCTGCGCACTCAGCGTAGATTGCAGCTACTGGCTGGTCGCTCCGCCGGTCAAACTCCCTCCACGGCCCTGAATTGGCTCTCCACCAGCCTCTATGGTCTGTGTCTATTTTAAACGTGTCGCTGAAGTCTTTCCCCAACAGTATTGGGTGTTGGACTTCCTGTACGGCGCTGGCTGATATGGTACTGGGAATTCCTTCTAGGTCGAATCGGATATCCAAATATCCTAAGATTGGTGTTCGGGCTCCCGTGACCGTCTGGATGTGGGCTGTTGCATTGCGAAGCCGACTAGCGAGACGCTGAGCTATCTCTGGTCCTACCAATGATACAAATGCTCCCGAGTCGAAGAGCGTCCTGTATTGCTCCCCTGCGAGGATAACTCGTAAGTAATTCCGATTATCAACGGTGATTCCCGCAATTTCTCCGTCATCCTCCTTCATAGAGCTAGGCACGTCGACAAGGGTGGTGTCGTCCTTCGGCTCGGGGTTATTGGTGCTCAGTAAGTTTAGTGCTCTCTCTATTGTTTCCAGTTGCTCATACTCTTTTTCTTCCTCCGTATCGCTACTATCTTCTTCTAGCCACGTCGCATCCTCGATTATTTCGATCTCGTCCATGTCGAAATCGTCGTTGAAATTGTCCAACACGGATACTCTCTTCGGCTGCTCTTGTATTTCTCCATCTTTTTCCATGGCGTTCTTTCGGGTTTCCCCTGAATCCATCGCCCAAGTCAGGCGATCTGTGGCTGCCTTTACGGGTGTTTCTTCCTCTTTGTGCGACGTGGCTCGGCTCAGGCTCGCGGGTGGTGCACACAAGTATCTCTGATTCAACTCTAAGTTTTTCTCCTCAACTCTTTTTCTCCATACATCCAGGTTGAGTTTTGCAAACTCCTCCGCACTCAAGTATTTTGATTTCTCGGGTTTTCTCTCTGGCTCGGATTTCTCGGATTGCTCAGGTTTTCTCTTTGACTTAGATTTCTCGGATTTCTCAGATATTCTCTCTAACTCGGATTTCTCAGATTTCTCCGATTTTATTCTCTAACTCGGATTTCTCAGATTTCTCAGATTTTCTCTCTAACTCCGATATTTTCCTCGTAGCGTTGCTACTCCCCAGAGGCTCAAGCGGCGTCCCGTTTGGCGTGGCTTCCGCAATCTTTTCTACTCGGACTTCTGATTTCTTCAGTTGCGCCGTGACTTCCTTATCCTCGTCTAGTGAGTTCGGCTTGTCTGCGGCACTCTCTTGCTTAAGACTAGTTTTCTTTCTCTGCTCTCCTCTTACTTCCAGGAATTTTTCAATATCTCGTGCTTGGTGCTCTTCTTTTCCATTGCGGTTGTTCCCTGTTTGGTAATGTTTTTCTGGTTTTTCTTCACTTGAGGTAGGGGTGAAATAGGCTCCTATCCCCTGATTTTGTTTGTCTACCGCTAGCTTTAGGTTAGGACTTCCAATTCTCGGTATTGATACTCTCGGCTGTGGCTTCTTCGGTGTTGCATCTACTTGACTCTGTTTTAGTGGCCGCATGCCACTCTCTCCCCCTTCCAAGACTGACGTCCGGACAGGAAAGTCAGTCTTTTCGTCCACCAAACGCCCTAACGTGGGAGCTGGCTCCAAAGGGGGTTTGATGACGGTGGTTGTGGGGTTTGTTGCGCCTGTGGGGGTCGCTGTAATTGTGGTTGTTGCTGAAGTGGGGCTTGTGGTGGTGGCGGGGGAGTCAGCGGCCCCTGTGCTGCTCCCGCCTGCGCGTTTCCCAAACCGTTTCTGATTTGAGCGCACATCGGCGTCTGGCAAGTTTGGAATCTTGCACCTTTGTTCCCGCAAACCTGGCAAGTCGGCTCTGGCCTTACCGGACAGTTTTTCAACTGGTGTCCCATCTGCTTACAGTAGGAGCACTGCGTTAGGTGACAGTTAGCTGCACGGTGTCCGGTTTGGTGGCATGTGTAACATGCACCTACGTAGTCGGTTTGGTTGCCTGGTCTAGCGTTGGACGTTTGCGTCGGTGGCGCTGTGTTTAGCGGTGGTGTGCGCTGTAGAGGTTGCTGGTAGTTTCCTGTATAAGTTGCCTGTGCTGCATAGACAGGTTCTGCTGGCGGTAGCTGTGGTGGCGTTGGCGGAGTGTTCGCGGGTGCTTGGCCCGTTTGTGATAGAGATGGTTGCTGTGTCGGCACTTTGTTCTTTTTCCCCTTTTTCCCTTGGTTGGGTGGCGTTGAGCTTGCGTCTGCAGCGGCTACCTCACCTACTTCCTCCACTGCCGCCACCTTAGGCTTGGGTGCCGGTGTCCAGGCTACGGCAGGAAAACGAGATTTCTTCACCGGTGGGGGTGGTGTATATCTTATATCTTCCTCTACTTGCTCTTCATACCTTCGACCGTATTTCTTCAAATCATGATACGTTTCGATGTGTTTGTTCTTCAGTGCCCTTCTATATTCAGGTCTCAGTCCTTTCATAAGGAGTTTGATCTGCTTCCTGGTCCTTAGAGGTTTTCTTGGATGATCGGCTATATATCTGAAGCTTGTAATATATGCATGGAGTTTCTCTCCTTTACCCTGTGTTCTCTTGTATAGTTCGTCCATTATGTCATTCGACGACATTGCCTTACAGTATCTTTGTCTGAAGGCTTCTTCGAAATCTTGCCAGTTACGGAAATCCTCCTTCTCCGTTTTGTACCACAGTGCGGCTCGGCCTGTCAGAGTGTATGGGATGATTTCTAGCATCTGCTTGCTGTTTTGTCCTGTGCTCGTTTTTATATCTGTAAGCTTCGATATATATTCCTCTGCGTTGTCTCGGGCTTCGGCTGCAAACTTTACGTCGTAGTTCTTCAGGATTTGGAGTTTGGAGGCATACTGTGTAAGATTATTTATTGTATCTCTTTCTGCTTCCCGACTTCTATTGGTTTCACTTCCTCGGCGTCGTCTCTGGTTACTACGGGTTCTTCGTCTCGGTGTCCTACGGCTTGGCGAGGGACTATAATCTGAGTCGCTGGTTTCGGATGATTCGCTGCTTGATGAACTACTCGAGCTCTTCCTTCTCCGCCGATCGTGTCTTCCGCGTTCGCTCCTACGACTTCTGTCTGTGGTGTGATTCTCCTTTTTATGTCTTTTACCAGCTGATGCTCTTTCGTTTTCACTGTCGCTGGATTTCTCTTGGTCAACGCTGTATACAGGTGCGGGCGGTGTTTGTATTTGTGGCTGTCGTTGAAATCGCTCGGTGAAGTAGGGATTTGGGTATGTGTGCTCCAGGACGTGTCTGTTTCCTCCTCTTCTAGATTCGTTTCCCCTCGTTCGTGAGCCTGGGTTCGTAGGAAGGCTCGTGCGAGGTCTTGGGTTTGTCGGGGGAGGAGCATCTCGTACGGGGTCTGCCCAATCCTTTTCTTGACCGCAGTCGATCGCCACGTTATTCTGACCGCTCTCTCGTCGTTCATTATTGACTGGGAAGTCGTAATTGGTAGATCTTAGTCTCGGTTCTTCGGAGGCTCGCTTCGATTCTGCATTGCACGGCTTTGGCTACTCATTCATTTGTCTCGGTGCGCTATTCCTATGATCTTTCGGTGAATTCCACTGGTATATGCTGTATTGTGTTTCGTCTGCTGAGGCGTTGTCTTCTGCGGGCAAATTGCTGTTTAGGCTAGGAATTTTTGGGATTGCTCCCGTTGGTCTTGGAGTTGTATGAGTTGCTGCAATTGATGGAGTTGCCATGGTATGTGTCTCAGGTCCTTGGAAGGATCCTGATGAGTTGGTTTTTACTGGCACGTCCATAAATTGCTGTACTTCATGCGACTGGTGCACTCTGTACGGGAGTCCTTGTTCATGCCCCTGCATCACGTTGGTTACTCTGTGGATCTGACGTACAGTGACGTTCTGTATTTGTCCAAGACTGACGTTTGCCGTGGCAGGGTAGTTGTTGTCACTCATGGGCACTGGTAATGCGTGTGTTTGATTTTTCCGCAGCACTGTTTTCGGTGCAAGTAACATATCCTCCATTGTACTCGGTGGCACGCGACCATATTCATCCCACTCGTACCATGGGGCTTGGACTATTTGGCTTTCTCTGATTCTCAAGCGTAGTAGTCTATCTTTGAGAAGTTCTACAGATCCTATACTGCTCACTCGATCGTTCACCAATTGTTCGAAAACATCCGTCTGTGTCATTCTCTCGATGTCTCTATGTAGGTGTCTGACACGCCTGTCTTTGCGCAGTTCTTGCATTATTTGATAATGATTCTGCCTCTCATCCATCGTCAATACTAGTATCTTCTGTTTCGGAATGGTTATTTATTATCTAATCTTCAAAATTATGTCTTCGTCTAATCTCTGATCTGTGTTAAGGGAGAATTTCTCAACCTTGGCTATGGCTGTCTCTAGCTGATTCCCAAATCCCTAACTACTGTAAATTCGGGGAGGGAGAGTTTTGCTCTCGACCTTGGCAGGGTGTGGAGAAAAAACTTAAATCCCCGGTCTACTCTGGTGAAAGGGGTGTATGGAAAAAAATATATAATTCCACTTTTGACGTGCAGACCGTTAACCGTCAATGTGGTTTGGCTGAGGCAGACAATGGTTTAGTTAAGGAAATTTCCCAAATCATGCGGGTTACATAAATTAAAATGAATAGAAATAATATAATAATAAATGTAAAAGAAAATTATATGGTATAGTAAATATAATTAATATTGTAAAATTAATAATATGTAATGATTAATAACAATTTTATCTGCGCAATAATTGTTTGCGCAGGGCTCGGCAGTATTTTCCGTGACTGTCGCAGAGAGCAGCTCTGAGTTTGTACACGAATAATTACTCGGTGCGAGTATGCGGTTACACGACACTCCTTGTATTCACGGGCCAGGAAAAAAACTTTTCGATCTAGCGCGTGCGGTATAATTCGCTGGTTAATCTAGCGGTCACTCTAGTCTCCTTAAAATTAATTTGACACGTTAGAATTTTCGTAGATCCATCCTGATTTATTCTACAAGGTTATGTGGTATTTTTGCAATTTCGCGTACTCGATAATCGATTTTATTCGGCTAGTCTCACTCCTCGAGGAGATTGAATCTCAACTCGACGGCTCGGCTGCGGCACGACACACGAATTCTGGGTATTCTTAAAACTTAGTTTGCTTAAATTAATTAACCGGAAAATTTTCCTTGCACGTTGCACAAGAGAGAAAAAAATTAAAATGAGGAAGAAAATAATTAATCACTTGCTCTCTCGAGAGGGGAAAAAAATTAATTTAATTAATTTATTGTTGTCCTCGGGGAGAAACAAAAAAAAATTTATTTTCGCGTCACTGTGTTCGCGCTGGCGCTCGGCAATTCTCCTCGGCGAACAACCGACGCCACTATTCAATATGGCCGCCGGCGACCTGCTCGTGCTATCAAGATGGCTAAATTTGCGTTTGCACCACGCGAGCACTTTTTTCACACGAAAATTTTTATAAACTTCTTCAATGTCTCGTACAAAAAAAATTAATAGCACATAAATTACGGCTCCGGGTTTTATTTTAGTGTGTACAGGGCGCCAGTGTGACACGGCGGGGTAGGTGGCTGCGGCGGCGAGAGGAGAGAGGCACGTCGGTGCTTCTCCCGGGGAGTTTTTCGCGCTCGCGCTTGGGCCTTCCCCTCCGCGGTCCTGAGTCGAGCTACAGGTCGCGTCTATTATTTTTCCGGGTGCGGGCGCCTTGACGCGACACGGATGGCTCACTCACAGGCTCGGGCCTCGGCTAAGACTCCTTATTTCACGGGTCGTTTGAGCCGGTAATTTTTGATATAAGAATTTAGACACTTAAACTTAATTGAATTTCCTTTATTACTTCTTACTACACTCGCTGTTCGCAGTCTTCCTCGCGTACGGCCGTTGTCTCGTACTCTGTAAAACGACGACACGAATACAGGCGAGACGCGGTTGTGCGCGGGTGAACAAAGGCTGCTGGACAAACTCTCAAAACTCTGGAATACTCTGGATAACTCTCGATGCTACTCACTAGGAGGTTGGCTCGGTACTGACTGTTCGCTCACTTGCCTCGGCGCTCTATCTCGCGATCTCACACATACACGCTCGCATCGATGTACAGTCGTCACGTGATCGGCCGCGGCAATTTACAAATTTCTCGTCTTTATTTTCTCCTCACTCACGCTCTGGCTTCGGCACACTCGCTCGCTTACTGCCGTTGTGGAGAGCCCTGGCGCCTCCACTCCGACTGCCAATAACATTTCGCGTTACACACGAGGCTCGATAGCCTCCACTCTTTCGTGTTCCGCGGCGGCATCGTGCCGTCTCCTTCGCACTCACATACTCTTCGGCACGCGTCGTGCTGCGCGCGCTCACACACACACATACGCACGCGCTCGCTATAGTATACGCGGCTCAGCCGCTCGTCGCGCCGCTCGCTGTAGCGCCATGAGCTGGCTACGTTCGCCGTCGCCTCGTGCTCCTCGGCGGTGTCATGGCGGCGGCTGCGGCCCAGCGGTGCGCCTGCTGGCTCTGCGCGCCGCGCGCGGCCGCGTGTAGTAGTCAGCGGCGCTCCCACTCCTCGCGCGCTCTCTCGCTGCTCGACGGCCGTGACGTCACGGCGGCGACTCGACTGGCTGCTACTCTCGTGCGCTCTCCCTCTCTCTCTCTCTCCTACGGCGCGGCTCAGTGCCGGCGCCTGGCTACGGCTCAGCTGTTTTCTCCTGTAAGCACCCGTTGCCATTAGAGTATATTCTTCTGCTCGGTTTCGGGTGCCTGCAGGAGAGTCACTCAGCTTTTCAACGACGGATTCTCCGTCGCACAGTATTGCAAAGAAGTGTAAAAGTCACAAAAACTGTCATCAAATCAGTTCGACATTGCCTCACCTACAAAAGAGGCAACATAGTTCATTTTATATCGAAAGACTGTGAAAATGCATCAGCGATCTCAACGCGAAACAGGAGCAATAAACCTAGAGCATATGAAATTGAAAAAACCACGAGCGTCTCAAACAATAATTACCATTCAAAGGCCATTACATATTCTCAGTAATACTCAAAGCAAAGCACTACAGCAACAACAACGTGGAAGACCTCAAGAAAGCTTTAACCAATTTAAAGTCGACACTAATTCAACAATGCATCAGCAGCTTCCGCATCTCAAGACGAGGCGACGTAACAGACAACTTTGAACCAGAACACGTCTGTGAAAAACTCAAAGAGGCAATCGACAATACCCCTATTTCAATAACAGTATGTTATAGAAAAATTGAACAACCATCAGAAGAAAAGAGAACAAGAATCATAAAACTACTGCACAACAGTTTAGCAGGAGGATACAAAGGCATCAATCAAACATACCAAAAAATACGAGAAAGATACCACTGGCCAGGAATGAGAAATGACGTACTAGACCACATACGCGATTGCAGCAAATTGCAAGAACAAAAAATAGAAAGATTTCAACTCAGAAACCCCATGATAATAAAGACACCCCCATTGAAGCATGAAAGCATTTGATAAAGTATATAATTGATACAGTAGGCAAACTTAGAAAAACCCCAAGAGGTAACCAACACATCTTAACAATACAAAGTAACTTAAGGGGTTATGCCTGAGTTGAACCTATAAAAAAGACATTAATAAGTAATAGGCTGAAAAAAATTATTTATTAATAGTATAAAAAAAATCTTTCTCCTACTTCAAATATAGGTATTAAACATATTTTTAACTATTTTAAAAAAATTATATATCTATACTTACATTGTAAACAATTACATGTATGAATCATTAATTTTCAGCACTTTTTTCCCTTTGCCGCAGGATATCTCAGCATCCAAATGATGAATTGACACGAGACAGGATGTAAAATCTTCTGAATATGTTTCTTCACTGCTTGAGCGGAAGACTTTTCTACAAAAAATAAATTTTAAATATTTAGTAACTCATAAGATGATTATATCAGTAATTATAGTGAATATTACATATATTCACATACCTTGTATTAGTCAATTCTGCTCCGTTCAAGCAGTGAAGAAACATATTAAGAAGATTTTTCATCCTGTCTGGTGTCAATTGATCATCTGGATGCTGAGATATCCTGCGGCAAAGGACCTAAAATCATAAAAATGGCAAAACTGAGAAAAATGCATTTAAAGTTTATCAAGATGCTTATGTATACTTATCGGGTAGTACTTACATGAACTGCTTAGCATATTTTTCTTATATTTTGGCATAAGATACCTACATATTAAGGCTTATGTAAAGACCCGTGTGCTGTATATGTAGATATACCAGTATCGAGAGCTGAAATTGAAATATAAATTTTTGATACGCATTCACAGTCAGTGTGTTTCACATGAATATAATTGTTGGTATTGCTTACCCATGACTTTCCAGGATTATTAACAATCACAGTAGACTTAGAGCTGGTTGGAGACTATTTATCACACAGGCATCTTGTACACATGATAATTATAGCCCGTACACCTAAAAATCAAGAATATACTCACAAAGAACAAATTCTTTACAAATCATATGTTGTTTATAGTCCAAATACTTATCTAAATTTGAAGACTAGTAGACTCAGAAGCTGTCACAACAGCACAACATCCAGCTTACACTAAACTACAGACAGCAGACGAAACAGCTGATGTCTGACAGTCTGAATGCAAACTCGACTATTTCGGTAAAACAGTGATTTCCTTTTCCATATGCTGTAAAGTGTCTTTTTTCAGGCGGTAATTTAAATTTGCACAAATATTTTTTTACCCCTTTATAAGTTTGATTAAAAAATTACAGGACTAAATTTAAATCCTAAATTTATTTTATTTTGAAAATTCAAAATAAAAATAAAATCTACGATTTTATAAAAATTAGTTATTTACAGTATGTAATGATTCAATAAATAATATATATATTTTTTTAAATAAAATTGCGTTTTCAAAAGGAGTTTGTAAACACATTTAATTTTACATTTTCTATGAAAAAGCAATTGTTTTAAATAATCAAAAGTGCTATAAGACAAAATATCAATAATACGCAATTTCGAAAAATTGTATTTTTTTAGTATTTTGCCTATAACTTTGTAACGGAATTTTTTCGGACAATAAGGACTTCAGCAGCGTATTCTACATTAAATTTGCCTTAAAAAAATCAAATAAAAAATTTTTTGATTTTTTTGAATTTTAACTCAGGCATAACCCCTTAACCAAATTCTTATTAGCAATACCCATTAAAAATTTAAACGCCATCACCATAGCAGATGAATTAGCAAAAAATTTAATATGTCGATTCGGCGCACCCCGCGCAATTCTATCGGATAGAGGAACTTCCTTTCTATCAGAGATAGTGGCGCCTTATTAAAATTGTTTAAAATCAATCACTTAAAAACATCGGGTTATAGATCACAAACAAATGGCTCACTGGAAAGAAGCCACGCACCCTTGATGGAATTCATATGAATGTACTCCAATAAATACGACGACTGGGATAGCCTAGCACCCTTTGCGACGTTCACATACAACACCAATGTTCACTCTGCAACTAACTTCACCCCATTCGAATTAGTCTATGGAAAACAGCACGATTCCCCATTAAAATACCCAATGACGAAAAATTACGCACCTACAACGACTACACACGTGACTTACTACTAAGACTCAACAAAATGAAAATCCTAGCGGGAGAAAAACAAATAATCGAAAAAATGAAAACAAAATCTTGATATGACAAAGAAGGAAAGATTTTCAAAGGCAAAGCAGGCGACTACGCCAGACTCATCAAAGAGCCCAGGACAAACCAATATCAACCTTACAGACACAAACCCCTAAAAATTATAGAATTCATTGGTAGAAAAAACGTGATCCTCGAAGACGCAAATGGGCAGAGATTACGCAAATACATCGATAAACTCAAATTGGCTAACATCAATTCAGAATCAGAACACAAGTCTTTCAAGTCACTTCAAGTGTACTAGGCGGCACACAAGAAATTCATCATCAAGAGACCCTAAACCCAAACCCAGGAATTTATTTTGAAAAGATGGACATCATCCGCATCCAAAGAGCAGATTGGAAAATTAATATAGTCATTCAAATAGACCAATTCTTGCAAAATGACAAACCAATAGAGCAATACCACGAATTATTGGAAGAACATTGTAACCTTAAAAACGGAAATGTTAAACGCCATAAGAAACAACATCCAAGAAACAGTAAACAGCATAGGACACACAGAATATCCCACGATCAAAGATCCATACAGCATCAGAACCAAAAGGCTGACACCGCTCGGCATAATCGGCACAGCCAGCAAAAGCCTATTCGGACTGGCCACCATCGACGACATCAATTAAGTCAACGCCAACATTGACCAACTATTCCAAGACCATACAAAAGTAATACACTTAATGGAAAAACCCACATAATCTCGACCAAAGTTGATGAACTCCACAACATAACGGAAAAACATGAAATAATGTTATAAGCGTATCAAAAATCGCTAACACTCACAATACAAACATTATCGAAAGAAAACGAAGAAATAAAATACGTAATCTTCACATCAGATTATTCAAGACGATTAATCGCCCACATGGACCATTTAATAACGAACAACGATAAGCTATTACTAATAAAAAAAAATTTAAAACAAGCTAAAATTCATCCGGACCTAATCGACACAAATGTGCTACAGCAAATCACAACAGACATCAAGAGAGCGATCAACGATATGGACCTGCCAATCCCATCTGAACACATCAGGACGAGGAAATAATCAAGATAGCAAAAATAGACGCCATACACCAACAAGGAAAAACAATAGCAATCATGCACATACCGCTCGTTGACAGAACCCAGTATAAACTATACAAAATGCACGGAATACCAATACCACAAACGACCATCAACAATTCATTAGGATCAGCATATATCAAACCCACACATACCTACATAGCGATAAGTAAAGACCAGGAAAAATTCATAAAATTCAACAAAATAGACGAAAACAAGTGCACAATAACACACTATGCAGAAATATACCCAGTATTAGCAGCGATCTAAGATGTACCCGCACCAACAGATTGTGAATTGACATTACTCTTATCACCAAGTACAAAATCTCTATCCTACTGTAATATCAAATACATCAACTGCGAATCTCATGCTCCAAAACGGAGTCAACAAACGTTCGCCTAGAGGGTACAGAAATAATAATACCACCACAATCCACAGCAAAAACAGAAGAAGCCACCATTTATGGGGAATACACAAAATCGACAGAAGTAACACACATCTATAAACCAATCATAGAACTAAATATCTTTGATTTTTACCCTCAATTAACTCATGACAACTAACTGACAGATTTAATACTGCTAATAGAAACACATGATTTCCCAAAAACCCATCAGAACGCATACAATAACAAACCCTTCACCGAAATACTAACTGAACTTCAAAATATCGCGCAAAATAAGAGAAACCCGTTAACACAATCAGTAATTTCATATACGGTGGAATATCAGTACAATCCTTAATATTAATAATACTACTAACAATAATGATAATAAATAAATGCGAATTCACCCTAAAATGCCACAAACCACGCAAAAACAACAATAAAACCAAAACCCCCAAAAACAAACTCATCAAATTAAAAGACACAAATTTCACACAACTACGGCAGCAAGACACCCCGAAAGGCATACTAACAGCTAATAAAACATCCCAGCCAAAACCAAAACAAGAACTAACACTACCCACCCAAATAGCAGAAACAGAATACTAACAACCCATCCCTATATTTAACTAACCAAACAATAATAACACAATGTTTTTAAAGAAAACAACAACAATCAAGAAAGAAGACTATGGACCCCAAAGCACCTGTATCTATGTTCATCAAAACCTTCATACCAAGCAATAGACATTGAAGATCATCGCACGGACCCAACAAGCAGGAAAATTACACTAAAATTCAAAATAAAAAAAGAAACTATTGAAGCAACCCATTTAAAATCAGTTCTAATAAAAACCAAAATTTTACAAGAACTCACCACAAAACTCAAAAAGGACTAAACAGTCATATCAAAAAGAAACCTCAGCACCAGGAGTCCAACAAGAACATCAACAACGATAAAATCAGAAGTGCATGTCGTGATCAACAACGATTATAAACAATCGAGAATATTCTGCCTCCTACCATGGGACGGCAAAGACAAAGACAAAGATGAAATGGTCTTTAAACACTTCGCTCAATTTAGTGAAATGGTGTACTATAACACCGTAAGTTGGCGTATCGTTTATTTCTTGCTTGGTCGAGCTTCTCTCCAGGCGACTGCTCTGGTGTGCTCTTGGCGGTGGACTGACGCGCTTCGCTACGCTCAGGGCATTCGCTCCTCTGCTCCGTACTCAGTGCTCCGCCGACAGCCCCTAGTTGTGTTTTTTTTACAATGGTTGTTGTCTTTATGGCTGATTGGAAGATCTTTGACATACAAGTGTAAACTTAATAGTAGGTAGAAAACTTATAATTATGTTGTTTTAACGATTTGTTATTAAGTTATGTTGGTAGGAACTCTAGTAATAGTCTAAACTTTGAATAAAAACGCTTGTATAAACTTAGATCTAGTTAATATAAGAATATTATCTACGATACTGACCCGCTGTATCTGACTCCATGAAATTTGAATGTTTAACAATTTGGGTATGGCAGTGGTTGCTGCTAGAGTATTACATTTTATTTTGACTTATTTTTACATTTGGTTTGAGTTTTTGAATATTTTTTGAATTTTGGTAATACGCTGTGTAAAATCTAATTACTTAAATGCTAAACTGAATTGCTTGCGTGCTAAGTGTTTCTGACGAGCGAGTAACGTGGCTAGGCTAAGGGATGAGTAAAGAGTGTCAATCGTAGAGTACATCAGTCAGTCGGCCCTGTGGGCACCACCGTTGCAGCTAACAAGCTAGTGCGGATTGATCGATTTTGCAGCGGAGAAGTCGGAACTGTGCTCTGGTGCAAGTCCCGACGACGAAAACCAGTCTTTCGATGTCATTGGCTTGGAACGCGCGCGTGCGATTCTTGCCCCAGGAGTTTAGTACCGTTACTGAGAGCTCCTTGATCAAATCCGGCTGAGCGATCAATGTCGCGAGAGAGTCTATGAGTGTAACGTTGTAGCCGATCTCGAGCGCACGAAGGAGAGGGTTGTGTTCGAAGGTTAGCCTGTAGTCGAATACCAAACCCCTGATGTAGAGCTTCTACAAACTTGGAGTTATAGGTTATAGTACACAACCTTTGTACGCATGCATTGTACTGCTATAATCATAAAAATATTTAAATTTATCATATAAAGGTTGGGTAGCGTAATATATGCCATTAAAGGTTGTGTATGTAGCCAAAAAAGATTTTTTTTCAGAAGAATTGGTAATTTGCGGTGTTTGCGTTGTGCCTATGATAACTTAATTAGTATGACGTTAAAGCTGAGAAAAAAACACGTTAAATGAAAAAAAAATTTATTGCAATAGTAGCTTTGGTTACCGAGATAATCAAATTGCAACTAAGGTGTATGAATTCTGTTCGCCGCCGCGCGGCTTCCCCCCCACCACCGCGCCGCTCGGCCGGAGCAACGGCGCGGCCGCGCGCGCTAAATTCATATGTTTCGTCGGTCGTTTTAGACGAACTAAAACATGTAGAGCTATTGGGTAAAATGTAATCATTTAGAGTATGATTTCAGCAAGCACTGTGCCAAATTTCAACTTGAAATATCAAGTAGTTTCGGCGTAATCGTCGGTTGAAAAAATTTTTGTATCTCGGCTCCTATTGGTCCGATCTTAACAAAATTTATATCAAAATTCATGGTTTTTTATGTACTTCAAGATGCATTTTGCCGCGATTCTCTCACTCCAAAATTGACCGAAATAAAAAAAAATTTTTATTAGAAATGTTGCTAAATATTAATATTAAGAAAATTTATTTTTACCGTTTGTTAATTACGTCGTAAGCTGTCGATTAAACATAGTTTGATTCAATTATCGTTCCTGGATCGAATTGGACATCAATTTGAACATTTCGGCTAAATAATTTTGCAACAAGACGCCATTTTAAGATATCGAGATCGGACTTCAATTTTTACGTTGTCTGTACTAAAAGTCATCTTTGAGGGCTAATCCGATAAATAAAGATCACATTTCACAAAAACCATGGCAATGTGAAAATTGAAAAAAAAAATTTTTTTATTTAACAATTTAGCTGGGAAAAACATTAATTTTGCATTTCGGAATATATGTATCTTATAGAAAATTCAATGCTGATCAACTTTTGCCCCTACCTGTTTTTGCATAAATTGAGTAACAAAAAAGTTAATCAAGAAAAACCGAAAAAAAATGCATTTTGGTAACTTAATTTGCAATAATAACAATGTTCCCGATCGGGTCAGAAGTCGAGACTTTAGGGCTATTTTCAGTAAGTGGCTACCAACATATTTCAGCGATAAAATAAACTCTTGCACGAACTTCCTGTTAATAAGGTTTTGAACTCCCTGACTCCCGGACTAGATCTCTTCTTGTTGCGCCTAAGCTAGGCTTTTGAGACTCATGAGATCATTTGTGTTACGGACGAAACGCAGGATCTCCGGTTGGGAGAAGTCGATGCGCTCGTCGCGGCTTCCCGGTGTGCTGACTAGCGTGAGCTTCTTGGCAGATATACCGTGCGCTATTAGCTCCGCGATTTTAGGTGACGTTACCACGCCCGACAGGTCCAGCTCACGAAGCTTGACAGTGCGAAACGGGATGGTTCGTTTGTCGATCCTGGCCACGAGAAGCTTGGCCAGAAAATCGGTGTCCAAACGGGGTGGCACCGTCCGGAATCTCATGTTGCACGTGTCAAAGTTGATGACATCGTGCATCAAGAGAGCGAGTCCGTCGTCTCGTGCGTGTCTGGAGATTGCCGTATCGAGGCTAAGGCGCTTGCCGTGCAACTGCGGGCACTCGTGGCAAGCCATATAAAAGTTAATGAGATCGCGAGAGGACAGCGCGGACGCGATTATGTCTGTGGCGTCTAGGCGTTGAAGTATGCCACTGAGAAGATCTGGTAACGGTGAGGCCGCTTGATTTGTTTCGCGTATCTTTGGTGGCTCTGGAAGGTGGAGATCGTGCGACGTTGCTGTTCGCATATACGACAGGCGTCCTTGCTTATCCGTGAATATTAGCTCGCGTTTGCACGTCCGAATCTGGAAGTCAGTCGCGTCCGCGAAGGATTCGAAACGTACGTGTGCCGCTGGCGGTGTGGCAGACTTTGACAATGTCAAAATCTTTTACCTCCTGTGACTGAAGGCATTCCCTGAACATCTGTTTCGATGCCTTGTAACGGATGTTCCTCAGCCACAGGTCCCGTACCGGCGTCCAGTCTACGAAAATAGTTGGCGTCTGTACATCCTGTATCACCGCGGGATTCGTGAACGTCGCGAAACGTGACCTGAGGAGCTTCGTGTGCCTCCGGGAGACGTAAGCGTCCAAATAACGCTCGAATTGTTCTAAAGCTAGGTCTACCCTGAAGTAATCTGCGCGGTTCTCCTCATGATTCGCGGCGTTCCTGCGAGCGGCGACCTCTTCGCGAGCTTTGCGGACTTTCTCCATGGCCTGTGAAAAGAAAATTTGCTATTTTATGGGATAAATTTTGAATCTCACTCGTCTCTCCCTTGCCTTCGCGCGGGAATAGAATCTATCGATCCTTCCTTTACGACGGAGGATGCTGGGAACATGCTTGGTGCGTTTAGGCTTGGGTTAGGATGGACGGTGGCTTGGCGGGTGATAGTGTTGGGTTTGGGAGGATTGTGGGAGAGTGGCGCCGTTGCGTCTGGGGCTGTCCCGACCCCTCAGGGTAGAGGAGCCATAGCTGCTGGCGGTGGCGAAGGTGGTTGCGTCACGTCATCGTCACGTGATGAGTCGTCAAAAATGTGTAGCGAAAGTCGCCTAAGTCGTGCTGCTCTGTAGTATCCTTCCTTAGTGGTGCTTGGCGATGGTGCGGCTGCCGGCGGTGCTTCCAAAATGTTGTTAGTCGGTGGCGGCGGCATTGCCGTGCGTGGCGCTTTGTGCCTCGACTCTTCCAGTTCTTCGTGAAGAAGGAAGGCTGGCTTTATCCTCTCGATGTTGATAGTTCTGCTTGAGCCGTCTTTGTCGATTTCAAAGGTACGGTTGGCCATGTTGCGTTTAAGAACTTTGTACGGCCCTGTGTACGGTGGAGTGAGTGCCTGTCTGATGGGCTTTTCTCTAATCCAAACGTGGGAGCAATCCTTAAGTCCCGTATGAACGAATGGCTGTGTGGACATTTTGTGGTCGACGGGGACCGGTCGGAGCTGTTGCATGTGCTCCTGGAGGTCGCTATAGAACGTCGGTATATCCGGCTCCTCGCCAGTGAACGGGCCGAAATCTCGGGGGATCCTCAGTGATCTGCCGAAGACGAGATTGGTCGGGCAATCGGTCTATGTCCAATCGGATTCTTGTGCGGAGTCCGTGCCTGACCGCTGGTAACTGGCGTGCCCATTCCCTGTTGTTTTCGTGACAGGTGAAGACTGTTTTGATTTCCCTATAGAGCGTCTCTACGATGCCGTTGGTTGCTGCATGATAGGGCGCGGTTCGATCTCAGTTGATGCCAAGAATTTGTAGCATCTCTGAGAATAGTTTTGACTCGAACTGTCTCCCCTGATCCGTTGTTATAGTTGTTGGCGCTCCGTATCGGCTGACTCAGTTATCGAAAATTGCTCGGGCGACCGACTCTGCTGTGGTGTCCTCCATCGGGATGGCTTCTGGCCATCTGGTGTAGCGATCAATGATTGTGAGCACGTGAGTACAGCCCAGACAGCTGGGAAAAGGACCAACTATATCCATGTGGATGTGGTCGAATCTCCTGTCCGGAGTGGTGAATTGTTTGGGTGAGAGCTTGTTGTGCTTCGAGATTTTTGCTCGCTGGCAGGATAGGCAGGTTTTGCACTATGCTTCGATATCCCTGCTCATGTTTGGCCATACGTATTGCTGTGCGATGAGCTTGGTTGTGACCTTGACTCCTGGGTGAGACAAGGCGTGAAAGTTGTGGAAGACCTCTGACCTGAGGGCTTTTGGCACATAGGGCCTGATGATGTCGTCTTTGATGTCGGTGCTAGTGCCCTCCTCTGGTGCTAGTGCCTCCTCTATCCAGAGGAGTGAGCGTTTGTCGTGTTTCCTGCACTCCGTGACGAATTTGTGGAGAGATCTCTGTGTCCGCTGCGTGTGGAATGAGGCAGTGGTAACTGTTGACCGTGCCCAGGAATCTTCTCAGCGCCTCTATGGTTGTTGGTTGTGAATATTCTTGAATTGCCTTCACCTTTTCTGGGTTAGACTTGAAACCATCTGTCGTCATTAAGTGTCCCAGAAAGACGATTTCTGAGACACCGAGCGTGCATTTTTCCAGGTTGACCTGCAGCTCGAGTTCCTCGAGCTGTTTGAACACTGTGTCCAGATGCTTCCTTTGTTCCTCCATTGTTTTTGAGGCGATGAAGATATCGTCCATGTAGACGAAGACGAAGTATAAGTGTCCAAGAGCTGAATTCATATAGCGTGAACGAATGTCTGAGGCGAGCCAGGCGTGAGACCTGAATTATGTGGAATCGAGAGTGCCCACCGGCGTCGCAGCCATTCTCTGTTTCGTCCGTGTGCACCCCCATTACAGCTAACAAGCTAGTGGGCGAAGCGTGACTACGCTGGTTGCGGCTGGTCTGCTAGAGTATCTCGAGGCGGGCGAGGAGAGAACAAATAATAGACCAACATATTATTTTTCTTTCAGATGGACGGAATTGGAAAAAAATATTTCCTAGTGGACTATAACCTATCCGATGAGGAAGGAGCCGTCGAAGGTCGCATGCCGCTAATATCATGGCGCATAACGGACATGAGATACCAAAGGAACAATTCCATCGAGGTGCACTACAAGGGCAACGGTAGCATGACAGCGGTTTTGCAGCTGCTGTACGAGCCGGAAAACTCCATCTCGATCGACCTCCATCAGGAATCAGAGCTAAAGCAACCCGTCAACCCGATACCGAAGCCAAGACCTCTAAACATAGAGGCAGTCCAAGAGCCAGAAGACTCAAAAGATCCACCTACCATCCTACGAGTAATATCAAACGATACAACAATGGAGGTGATCTTTCTGGGCAGTCGGACGCAGCTCGAACAGCATCTGAGAGCGATCGGGCAGTGTAACCTGGCTCACCGGGTTGACGAAAAACTCACCAAAAACTCGTGGTCCAATACGACGCAAAAGCTCACCTGAACCTCGCACTCAGGATCCACGAGGTTTACGTCAACAAGGTGACAACGCAGCGACCAACAGCACCATCGAGCCAAGCACAGGTGGAAAAGAGACCGTTCCACCTCGCTACGTGTACACCCACAGCTACCATGTCGTCTGGAGCCATACCGCGATCAACGCTCCACGCCACAGCGGATCTAACATTGAGTAGCAGCACAAGCGTCGACGAAGTAGCGGCAAGGGAAATTTTAAGCAAGCAGCAGCAGAGAGGAGGGCAGCCAACTTGCTCCGGAGGCCGTATTACGGGACCATGCAACAAATAGTCCTAGCGGAGAAACGAACGTCACCGACGAGCTCATCGTTAAGCAGCAGCAAGGACGACCAAACTGCAACTCGCATGGCTGAAATAACAGCTGAAATACATGCAGCCAAGGACATGATGGTCCAAGAATTGGACCAAATTCAATAGGAGATAGATGACGACATGTTTAATGATATATTCGAAACCATGTCGTTCATGAGTCTTGAATTGGACTAATTACCAAACATCCATGACCACCCACATGGACCCAGCTGCCCATAACACTCCAAAGGACCCTTCTCCTGCATATGAACAATACTCTGTGTTTTTTGTGACAATAAAATTTTCACATTTAAATAAAACCAAATTTATTTAAACCTTTCATAACGGCGCCAACAGGACCCAATCCAGTCAACACAGCAGCAGACTCACCCTACTAACATTAAAATTAATTGGAAATATAAGTACACTAACCAATGCAGTCACAAATCGCGCCACATTATTTTCTTCATTGTTTTAAGTTCACTGGGACGGCCAATACTCTCCACGAGGGGAGGATGTCATGTGACGGCTTTTGCACCCCTTGTTTCGATCAGTAATTAACAAATTGCTGGTCGAACCAGAGCTAAGAATGGCTAGCACGGCCAAGTATAGGCGCAGAATTCAAGGACACAAAAGTATCCTGTGTCAAGAATTCTGCGACAATCAGCAACCTGCCCGCCATCGGCAACGGTCGATACGTGCACTGCTGAGGCTGCACTCTCTCGGTCCTATTGTCGGTAAGGCCCATAGAGTCCTATGGGTAAGACAGAGAAAGCCGAGAGAGGGCAGCGAAAGAGAGTGCGCGTTAATGAAGAGAGGGAAGGCCTCGGAATGCGTCCGAGAGCGCAATTAGGAGAGTGAATAGTCACTCGTTAGAGATCGGCCAAGCTGCCAAATCAGATTTTTCACTAGATTTTCCCACGTTTTCTTTGACTATATCTCAGTAGACTCAGTGAATCATGCGTCCGTCTCTATTGGTCGTTTAGTTCTGCAGTCCGTCTCTGAGTCTCTGGCATTATTGCAAAGGCAAATTTCTAGGGTGCGAATTGCATTGTACATTCACAATAAACTACGAGGTCAAAATCAGAATTGGTCCAATTTTATTTACTCCCGAAGGGTCTAATTATAAGTCTCCAGGTCTACATTCAACCACTGTAAAACCGACTGAAGGTAAGTCGTTTACCTATTTTAAATCAAATAACAATTCCAATAAAAAGATACACTAATCGCAATAGAGGCGAAGCAGGACGGGTTCATTTACGAATGTCCCGGGTCATAGAGTTTCGAGTTTGCATACTCGCGCTGGTTTTTGAGTAGCATTTAAGTTCACATTTATTTAATTACGAAGGGAACTAATCCCCCCCCCCCCCGTAATGAAAAGTATTTTATTTTATATTGCATGAATAAATAATTTTATATAATGATAATAATTATCATAATCACCATTTTATTTGAATATTATTAGTATCCAAAAATTCGTGTTATTGACTAAATTAAAATTTATTACAAATTTCAATTTTGAATATATTTTTCAAACTTACAGAACTGTGATACAAGTCACCCAAAGCTTCTGACATTTTCAAATTGAAAATATTATATGGATAAAATAATTTTAACTAATGCTAATAATTATTGTTGTTTATTATATTAATATATGATATTAATATATGTTATATATATATATATATATTTATACGTTTATTATAATAATTATTGTATACGTTTAATTATTATATCTATTATACTTAAGTATGATATTGAAACGCCCCCGCCTCCGCGCAACGGAGAGAAAAGAGAGACGAGAGATTAAAAAAGTAAATTAACTGATAAATTATATAAATTTTACATGGTCCGGGATACCGGGCGAATAAATCAACTTATATCGCGAATATATTAAAATTGAGTTATTTCTAATAGTTACTTCTATACACAATGACGTAATGCAGTGTATATATTCAGCAATGAAAATAAAAATAATCGTGATGCAATGCACGTTGCTTCTCTACTCATAAACCGACGCAATGCGTTTCTGAGTAGATGAGGACTTTAGCTTTGGACGGCTACTTGATCCTCACGTACTGAAGATTATTCTTTGGCAAGACGCAATGCCTGATAAAAAACAATCGAGCTAAAAAAAGGATTTTAAATCCTTTTCCATTCGAGATTACACACTGGGTCTCGAGGTATCCAGGAAGCAAAAATGCGTGAGCGCTTAACACAGACGCAATGCTATGTGTTTGCGTCTCACTAGATTTTGTTTATTTTAGTTATAATTATTCTTTAAAAATCGCCTTTTCCCTCTTAGATCACGCATTGAGTCTAACGGTAGTCCAGCGTATAAGAAAGATTATGTGAGCGCTTAGTCTGACTTAGTGCAGAACTTTTGCATCTCACCATATAAAGGGACTTAGGGGAAAAGTCAAATTTTTTAATTAAGTTTGTTTTCTCTTGAAGGCATAAAATCATAGCCTTATACATGGCAGAAGACTTTTCGCTGTTATTTAACCTTTATAGTCGAATTCCATTTCGGAGACTCAATGCTCCGCATTCAGCGTTTTCCGGAGTGCCAGCACCTCCCTGTAGTGTGCTTCCGCTAGCTAGGAGACTAATTGCTCCTTTTAGCTCCAGCTTCAGTGGAAGAATGAATGCTCTTCCCGAAATCTCGCGCTCTTTTATACAGGTGAGTGGAACTGCTCCGCTGCTGAAGCATCGCTATAGATTGTAACACTCGGTTTTCCGTGCCACGGGTCTCTCCTCGATTCCCGGTAGGCGCCAGCCCTTCCCCGTAGAACGGCGGACTATCGCGACTCTTTCCAACGAGACTCGTTGGGAGCAAGGCAGAGGGATCTTAGCCAGCTAGCTCAGTCCTGTTCGCGGTAAGGAGAGAGGGCGGTTTGGATGTAAAATATTACTTGGACATCTCTATTTCAGTGCACTATTTATTAACACCGATTTAATTAATTTACATATGAGTGAAGACAGCCCCGAGGTATCTACTCCAGCTTTACACAAATAACTCGACGCAAAACTACGTTTCTGCTCCGCTCGAGCAACTTCAATACCGCCTGCCAATAAAATCGCTACTTAATTCCTAAACCGCAAAGATAGTCACTGATAAAAGATATCCGGTCGCACGAGCGTCTCAAGGTTACACACACACTCTGCCTACTTGACACCAAGCACTCTATGTCTATGTAGGACGCGATCGCCCATACCTAGTTCGATCACGCTCGTGTAACCTACGAGCCTAAAATATCTATGTTACAAGTTGGAGTTTTTACTCATATATCTAATACGGACGCGCACCATGCCAACTTGTAACGCGAATAAAAAATATAAATAATTTAATGAATTGTGAAATAATGTTATATACATAACTATATGTATGTTAACTCTACACATATGGCTTTATCTTGCTGAAAAATGTTTAAAATAAAATTTTATAGTAGGGGATCGAGTCCGTGTAATATTGAAATTGAAATATATTATATAAATGAAATTATTTTAAATAAATACTAATACTGTGCAGTGCACATATACAGTATTATATTTGTTTAGTGAGCAACCTTGACTAGAATCAAGAGTTTCATTTGGGCCGTAGAAATTTCCCAATAATTATGAATACAATTCCGACCATTTGTCATTCTACAATATAATTTATTATGTAAGCTCCTAAACAAATAGCAAAACAAAACACCAATCATATATATAATAAAAATCGATAAAACTTGTCAATAATTTATAAATTAGTTAAATTTTCAACCCTTTTTTTAATAAATAAATCTTAAGTTAATTGCTAGCTTTCTGTGTAACGATACAAAATTATGCATCCCTTGCAAGTTAATTAAAAACTGGAGCTCCTCATCATAATTTTTTATCCTTACACCTTAAACAACATTCGAGCGATAGAAGCATCTGGTACAATTCCTAGCTTTTTGCTCATTTCAAGAGGAATCTTTGTGATGGTGATTGTTACAAGTTTGCTTAAAAACATTTAAAATAAGATTCTAAGATAATTGGAGGTGAAATCGAGGCACGAGCATTACAAACGAACAGCCCGTAAAAGGGAAAGAGAGAGAGAGAGAGAGAGAGAGAGAGAGAGAGAGAGAGAGAGAGAGAGAGAAAGAGAGAGAGAGAGCAACGAGCAGCGCCACGTGAGCGAGTCTTGGTAATGAGCTAGGGCCGCCGACAGCCGTAGCAACTCACAGAAGGAGGATACTTCCCCTTCTCTTCTTGATCCTTGTTATGCAAGCTCTTGGGTCAAGGCCTCTCTGAGCATTGCTATAATGACGGGAGCCGTTTCGTCTGCTGGACTATCGAAACTTGCTAGCTGTGAGGCGCTCGACTTCCTGGTCGCCGCCTGCCTTTCGCGGTACGCTAACTACGGCAACAGACATGTTTCCGGAGCTGGTGGAGGCGTGCAATGGTCTCGCTCGTGTATTGCCTTTTCTGCTTCCTTCGCAAGGATGAGGAGGGTATCTACGTCCTGGACGTGTTTCCGTGGTACGAGCATTTTAATCTCGACCAGCAAGTTCGTGTGCAGCATTCTAGTTTCGAGAGTTTCTGACGGCTGGATTTGTGGTCGGTTCAAAATGGTCAGCACGGCCATAATCTAATCCCAGGCCCTTTCCTTCCTCCCTTTCTTGCGGGCTTGCGCTTCTGCTAGCAATTTTATCTGAATGTCTTTTGAGGTTCCAGTTCCACACGGTTGTACAAGCGTTTGCCGTTGCGTTTCTCGGGTACGCTGTACTGTCGGCAGGCTGTTTGTTTACAGCGTATGTCGCCAGTCTACCTCCCGCCGTAAATAGAGAATATGGGTGGAAAGATGGCTGTTCCGTCGTGAACAAGGCCTCTGTATTCGGCTGCGACAAGAAAGGGTTCGCTCTGTTTTGCTGCATTTGTATACTGTTGGCCGTGGGCTGAGTATTTATTATCTGAAACGTATCCTGGAATCTAACCCCAGGATTAACGGTAGTCGCTAGTGGGTTTGGACTGATGCATGTACATTCTTCTGGATCGAATAAACGCTGGAGTCGATTCAGTTTAGTTTGTAGGTCATTTGCATAGGCCGACCAGATTCATAGTTCTTCTGCCAAGGTGCAGTCCAATTGTCTTCTTAGGTCCTCTAGTGCATTTGGCACATCTACTCTTGATTGCTCTAATGTCAGCGGTGCTGTGGTGGTGTAGGTTACATGCGTTGGTGCTATCGAAGCGACTGTGGTCATTATACTTTGTGTGGTGGTCGCAACGGTCACCGGCGTGGTCGCTGTAACGCATTCTTCCATCAGGTCAATGAGGTTCGCTGTTTCGTGAGTTATTGGTCGTGACTGTCTGATTGAAGAATCATCTTGATAACACTCATGTGCCATTGTTCTGCTCTGGTGTATTGGTGTGCTTGACGATAGCAATGTCACGCCTGCCAAGCTGGAGTTATCTTGCGTTACGCCTTCTGGGCGTAAATAACTGCAGATTGCCAATTTTGCTTTATATGACAGTCTGTTGTGTCTTAGGGCTGTTTTTTGCACGCAGGAATCTCTGCTGGACGTGGCGATTACTAGGGGCTCTTGCGTTGGTACGAAGTCGGCTGCTGTGTAATCACTGCAGAGTCGTTTGATTAATCTATCTACATTTTTCGTCTTCGCTGTATCTAATCGTAATTCTAGCACTTGTATTGTGTGGTGCAGCTCTGATGTAGGCATACTCCATGCCCACTCTACAATCTCGTTTTCAATTTCCGATTGGTCTACTTCTAGATTAAGTGCCATATTAATTTTGAGTGTATCGGTCATTCTTAATAACACTAATATGTAGACAGCTACATAATTGTTGAAGCAAAACTTTGTTTATGTTTTCAATATTGTTGTAAAAAAACCGTAATAAATAAATAAACACGATAAGTTACATCGTTTGTTTCTTTAACGAAAATGATAAGAAAGTCAAATAAATAATAGTTTGAACGAAGGTGCGATCGCTTTTGGTTTAATTCTGCCTCCAAGTGCGTTTACGCTTTTTGAGCCGGAAGGTAATCTACACTAAAACTCTTTGAAATTCTAATAATTTTTAAGCAGACAAATGAACTTTGATATTAAATTGGAATCATCGCGAAGTCGGTTTACGGTTCTGAGCAGGCATAAAACCAAAAGTTTATTTATTTACAAAAAGTTTTGCAAAAATCCTGCTTCAAGCTAATCGAAATTTGCTGTCCGAAACGGCAGTTGGAACAAAGAAAACAGCTTCCATCGAAAAATAGGTAGCGACTATGTGCGAGTATGCGGGAACAGCACTGTAGTGACGCACTGAATGTACGGCATTTACCTATAGCTAAACCCTGGCTTGGCGATACACAGCACGCTTATAGAGTTTAATATCGCACAATACAAAAATATCTACTACAAAAGCGCTACGGTATATTAATACGCCGATAATAATTCGCAGACGCAGACGTTTTATTATTTAGCTTAAATTGTTACGAATAATGCGCAGGAAAACGTATTCATATGCAACTTGCGTATTTTCGGCTGTCGGTAAAATTTAATTACGAAGAGAAATATTCCTTCAAGTGTACGGCGTTTCACAAGTCTACTAGTACTTGTGTCGATCAGCTTTAAGTACGCGTGAGATTCGGCGAACTTAATTCGCTCCGTTATAATCACGGCCGTGAATTCTCAGCTGAAAATATTCAAGCGAGAATCCTAATGGTAAAAGTTTAAGGAGCTGGAAAGACGCACTGTTTACGTCGCCGCGCTGTCTCGAGCGAGCGCGCGATGCAAACACGGGCTTAGCACTTAACTCGTGTCCCGCTGCGTTCGACTTGCGCTCGCTATGGCCAAATTTCTTGAACGTTGGCTTCGCAAATTTTTCGAGTCGTACGAGTAAGGTCACGGCGAAGCGTTCATAGCACGTGGGTCTTTCTTTTTTTGTTTTCTGTCCCCCCCACTACTCACCTATTCGGCGGTCCTCTGGGCTGCTTGCTGCTGCTCCTGTAACAAGCTTATAGTTTGTAATACATGCGCATCGAGCTGGAGAACATGCTGGGCATGACGGTTGCAAACCGTTATAATATATATATATATATATATTTTTGTGTATATATGTATATATATACTAGGGGGTACCCCCTTGCTCGCTCCGCTTGCCAACGCCCATAGCTTCAATTTCTAATTTTTCGCAGACCTTCGAATTATCATTTCAAATCATAACGATTTCACGCTCCTTCAATATTTCCAATCATGACCTTCATCCTCCAGCTATGTTGTAATTCCTATACAACCCTCTAATACCTTCACTTATGACTTTGAGCTTCCACGCATCATCTTCAACCATAACCTCAAACATCCGCCTATTACATTAAGTCATGTTCCGCCTATTACACTTGACCTATCATCTTCAATCACATCCCTCAGCTTCCCTCTCTTCACCCTTTACCTATCCTTTTCACCCTTCTCCTATCACTCAGATCCACCACCTACCGCCTTCAATCATAATCCCTTCACTGTCCAGCTACCGCCTCCAATCATGATGCCATCACCCTTTACTTATCGTTTTCAATGAATATCCCTTCATCCTCCAGCTCTTATCCCTACATATTGTCAACACCCTCAATTAATCAATTCCAATCATAATATTTTTATGCTCCTTCTATCCCTTCAGTCGTAAGAGAGACAAGAGCCCTTAGAACCTCCAACCTTCACCTCTCGCATCTATTTATTACCTTCAACCTCCACCTATGATTATCACGTTTCACCACCTATCACCTTCACAAATGATATCCAGCCTATCACTTTCACCTATTACCTCAACCTATAACCAACACCCTACACTATCATTTGTAATCCTAACGATTTTATCTTCCTCCTATCTCTCGACTGTGTACTTAGCATTTTCACCCCCCACATATTGCTTACATTCGTATCCTTTACCCTATACCTATGACCTTCATCCGCCACGTATAACCTCAACCTATCACCGCCACCCATGATCTCGAGACTCTACCTACCGCCTCCAATTATGATCCCTTGACTGTCCATCTATTGCCTCCAGCCATGATCCCTTCACCCTTCACTTAATCGCCTTAAATCATTATCCCTACACCGTCCAGCTTTTATCTCCGCATATTATCAACAACCTCAAGTAATCATTTCCAATCATAATATTTTTATGCCCCTTCTATCCATTCATCTTGCCCCTTGAACCTCCACCCTTCACCTCTTGCATCAACTTAATAAAACTATTTTGTCTCGAGCCAGGTGATGTAGTGAGTGAAGTTTCTTTTGCAGTTGGTGTACATAATTTTCATCCTCTTCAACCGAGATTCCTGTTGGTGGACACCCTCGAATTAAGTCCAAAGGAAGTCGGAGGTCGAAGCCGGTGTACATTTCTGCTGGTGTAGCTCCGATTGTTGCGTGTTTTGAGGATCTGTAAGCTAACAAAAAGAGAGATACGCAACAGTCCCAATCTTTTTGAGTGTCGTGTACATGTTTTGTGAGGTATTGTAAAAGTATTTGATGTTGACGTTCTACCTGACCATTTGCTTGAGGATGTAGAGGTGAAATTCTAGTTTTCTTAATTCCTAGTAAAACTGCTAATTCTTTCACTAAGCGAGAATCAAAATTTGTACCCTGATCTGTGTTAATTTCTAACGGGACTCCATAACGACAAATAATTTCATTAACGAAAATTTCCGCAATTGTTTTAGTCCTCATATTCGAGAGAGGAAAAGCCTCTACCCACTTAGTAAAACTATCCGTCACTACTAAAAGGTATTTATTCCCTAAAGAAGAAAGGGGAAAGGGACCTAGGATATCCATTTGAAGCCTCTTGAATGGAATACCTGTATTGTCAACCTTCATTTGACTAATTCCCTTATCAGAAGGACCTTTTTTTGCAACACAAATTTTACAAGACCTACACCAATTTTCTATATCTGATTTACAAGACGCCCAATAAAATCTTTTTCGAATTTTTTCTAAAGTTTTGTTAACTCCAAAATGACCACCGGAAGGTGAGTTCCTCTAAAATTTCTTTGATTTTACTTTTAGGAACAACTAATTGGCGAATCATGTAATTGAGATTAGTAGAAATCCATTCTCTAAAAAGAATTCCATCATCTAACACTAATGAGTCCCACTGTGAACAATAGACTTTAACGAAAGTGTCTAAAGGTGAAATATCCTGCCAGTCTGGTTTTGTGTTTAATTCTTTCATGCGAAGAATGAAAGAATTAAAATTTTCTTCAAAAATAATTCGGGCAACTGTCTTTTCGTTTTCAGAAAATTTATCCTCTACTTTTGAACAATATTTACACGAACAATTCTATAATCATATTGATCTAATTTACCTAACCATCGAGCTAATTGACCGTCTAATTCTTTAAAAGATAATAATCAAGTTAAAGAAGAATGATCTGTGCGAATAAGAAATGGTTTACCAATAAGATAGCGATGAAAATTTCTTAACGACTCTATTATAGCAAAAAGTTCTCGACGAGTCACACAATAATTTCTTTCTGACTTAGAGAGGACTCTACTATAGTAGCCTATCGCTCGTTCTTTACCATCCTGCATCTGTGAAAGGACTGAACCAATTCCATGGTTAGAAGCGTCAGTATCTAAAATGAATTCAGACTCAAGAGATGGAAATGCTAAAATGGGAGGAGAAAGGAGTTTTTCTTTTAATTTAAAAAAAGCATTTTGACATTCTTCTGACCAAATGAATTTAGCTGAGTTCTCAGTGAGTTTATAAAGAGGTTTAGTTATATCTGCAAAACCTTTAATTAAAGTTCTATAATAACCACAAAAGCTCACAAAACTAAGAACATCTTTTTTCTTTTGAGGAATAGGCCAATTTTTAACACAGTCGATCTTCTTAGGATCAGCAGTTTTCCCCTTCTCAGAAACTATATAGCCCAGATATTCAAACTGTCTCCTAAAGAAAACACATTTCTTCTTGTTAAGACGTAAACCTGCTTGTTGAAAACGAAAGAAAACCTTTCTTAAATTAGAAATCATGTCATCAAAAGATTTACCTAAAACCATAACGTCATCTAAATAGACTAGACAGAAATCTGTGAGGTAATCTCTAAGTAATATTTCCATTAAACGTTGGAAAGTGGCAGGAGTATTGCACAAACCAAAAGGCATTACCTTAAACTGCCATAGACCTTTTGCAATAGAAAACGCTGTATATTTCCTATCCTCTTTCCGAATTTTGACTTGGCAATAACCACTTTTTAAATCTAAAGTACTGAACCATGAAAATCCTAGTTAATTTGTTCAAAGTGTCATCAATTCTAGGTAAAGGGTAAGAATCTGTAATGGTGATTGCATTTAACTTTTGGAAATTGATGCAGAAACGAGTAGAACCATCCTTCTGCTTTTTTGGAACAACAGGAAAATAATAAGAACTATCCGACTCTTCAATAACACCCTGAGAAAGCATTTCAGAAATACAATTGTCAAGTTCTTGTTCCTGTTGAATAGGTGGTCTACGAATAGGTAATTTAATGGGATGATCATGAAGTAATAGAAATATCATGATCTTCAAAAAGGTCTTTAAAATCCAGTAATAAACTCGAAAATTCGTCACGTTGATTATGGTCTAACTCATCAATATTCTTTTCAAAAACATTCTGAATAATTTCTGGTAAATTCTCAAATGAATTATCTATCCTAGCCACTTGAACTGGATTTACAACATTGGTGATTAAATTTGGAGTACGAATTAAATTAGTAATAGAATCTGTTAAGCCAGTTAAATGAAGAAAATCACCTCCAAGAATACAATCGTCAACCATATCCATTACATAAATATCTAAAGTAGCTGAATAAATTCCTAATTCAATAACTGCAGAGATCAAAAATTGTACTGGAACTATTTCTCCTGTCGGATAAGGAAGTAAATTCGAATTAATGGGAATTCTTGTGTCATTAGTATCAACAAATTTTCAATTTAAAATGGTAATATCTGAACCGGAATCTAATGTAAAATTACAAGATTTTTTATTAACTAAACCATCAAAGTAAAAATGTTTTAAATTCTCATTAATTCTTCTAATACAAATATTGGATGGAGTCTGTCTAAACTTTGTCGAACTTGCTCCAGAAAGTCCAACACAATCTAGTTTCCCTGTTTATTTGTTGGACAAGATGTTCTCAAATGGCCCTTCTTTCCGCATTGCCAACATTCAACATTTTTTAAATAATCTGTAGATGAACGAGGTTTGAATGGAGGGTTGGATGAACTAACCCCGGCATTTTGAGTGGAATTACCCATAGGATGTTGAGATTTCTTATTAAAATCAAAAATAGCTTTTATTTCCATGGCACAAGTAAGAGCTATTTTTAATGATTTTATCCTTTCTAATTGGAGAGTTTGTCTGATAGAACTATGAAAGATACCTGTAATGAACTGAGAACAAGCAAATTTATCTTGAATCTCAAGAGAACATTCGGGAAAAACTAGTGCTGCTAGTCGTTCTAAGTCAGAAGCAAACGTTTGAAAATCTTCAATAAACTGTTGACGACGAGTTTGAAATTGTGAATAGTATGTTGCTTCCATATGTTTATCTCCAAATCTTAATTCTAACCTAGAGATCAAATTCTCAAAATTAGAAGAAGAAATATCAGATTCAGTTAAAATGGACTTTGCTTTTCCTTTCAAACTAGAAATAAGAGCAACCATTTTAGTTTCTGGAGACCAATTTTAATTCTAGCCATAACCTGAAATTGAATTAAATATTCTCGAAGAGGTGTTGATTCATGGTAATCGTCTAACTCATGATTATAACCTAGATTGTTAGTGAAAGTGTTTGTGTTTGTGTTAGGATTGGATCAAGAACTTAGCTCTCGTAACTGCTGACGAAGAGATTCGTTATCCGTGAGTAGAGTTCTGTTGACGAGCAGTAATCGGGAGTTGTCGGCAGTTGATGGTGAAGAGCCAGGTCCGGGAAATAATTCGCGACGAGTAGATGAAGAAGACGTGAGTCGATCGATTTCGGCTAATGCTTTTCTGTGGAGAGAATTAAGCCTAGAAATTTCTGCGGTTGACTCAGTAAGAAGAGAAGAATACTTAGCTTCGATCTTCTTGACTTGTTCTTCACGGAGGTGACGTTCTTGAAGAAGCTCTGATTCACGAATGCAGAGTTCTTTTGATATGCGGGTAACCTCCAATGTGCACTCTTCAAGTGTAGATTCGGCAAGCCGGAGTTGTTGTCGAAGTTGGGTATTTTCATCAGCGAGTGAAGGTTGTTCCACCGTTGGTGATGTGTGAGCAGGTGGCGGAAGCGTATCAGCTTGTGAAGTCTCAGAGACTATGATGAGGGGCGGGGAAGGAGGCGGTGTACGGGTTAAGGTCATCGTGCCCGATCTTAACTTCATTCACTGGGTAATACGTTCACTTGCGGACGAGCCCCCAAAATGTTGTGATCGGGTTAGGATAATGATTATTGACACTCTTATTTATAGAAAAGATAGACAAGAACGACTTTATTACTCAAGCTTAGACATGTAAATCGAATAGCTGTCTGCGCTAGACTGATAAACAAATACAATACCAACCGCGAAGTTGCAGCGATTGCTATGCACGATTCGAACATCTCGAATCGCGCTGGTCATAACAATATTAAGTCATGATCCGCCTATCACCTTGATTGACATATGATCTTCAATCACATCCGTCAGCCTCCCTCTCTTCGCCCTTTACCTATTGTTCCCACCCTTCTCCTATCACTCAGTGGCACATAAGTCGGTCCAAAAATTGCACTTTTTTATTTTTGAGGGCACACCTATCGGATTATGCTAGTTTTGTTTGGTAGCTCATTTCAAACAATAAACCGGTTAGTGCCTATTCAAAGCCCAATGCCAACAAAGAGCTACATGCGAAAAACTGAAAAAAAAAGATCGCGATTTTTGTTCTAAAAATTAAAAACCGTACATTATCTACAGTATTAAAATTTTTTGGATTTTTTCCATATACCCATACTTAAAGTACACTACAAGACCTTTAATTTGCATATAAATTTGTCTGGATCGGATGCACTGATCAAAAGATACGCACATTTAAAGACAACGAACTCTGTTTCAGGCGCTTCCGAAAATAGCCAAGTTTACGTTGTTTTTATTTAAATTCTTTTAACTTTTAATCTAGATATTCGTTTTTAACGGTTTATAGCTTACATCAATTAAAATTAAAATTTTTCGAAGAAGTGAGCTATATATTGTGACGTGGAATTTATCTGCCCGCACGGGGATTCCAGTTAGTGTACAATTAATTTATTTATGCGCGGCTGACTCTTCCTCCTGGCTCGTAAGATCCTGAAAAGGTGAGAAAGCGGGACTGTGGTAACAATTGGGTGAATAGAAATTAATACAAATAATTAATATTAAACTGTTGGAAAGTATATGGTAGAAATCCTTTCATACACAACGCTTTAACAACCAAGATTCAACGAGTTTAAATAATTTCATGGGCCAACGGCCATATTACTATCTTCGGTAAACGCCTGGATCGTGCTAAATAAAGTGCCGCGAATATTCCGCGGTCCTCTGAAAATACAAAAACAAACATCCGCCACACGTACGGGATAAACCGTTTCCTCTACCTATTGATTTCTTTCCAAACCGAAATATCCGCAATAATAATTTGAATACTATCTTACCAACTGTTACTCCCAATATCTACCATACTTCGAGAATCCTCCAACAATCCTCCAATAATCATCCAATAATACTCTAGTGATGAAGATTAGCATCATGGAAAAACCTTCTAGGAAACTTCCACGGCAACAAAACTTTCCCAAAATCTCAAAGGCAAAACTACTCCATAACCGAGAAAAGAACTGTTGCTACTAGGGCGATCGGGCACAGAATGGCCGAGGCCGACGCTCCGCTTGAGGAAGGATGCCGTGTTTTCCCACCTGGCCTCCTTCTTCACGGAAGCAGCGTCTCGACCGCAGAATTTCCCAAATGGTTCTTTCTCTGAAATAAATCCTTTATTGGCCTTTAATAGACCACCACTAATTTGTTCCTCTATCTGTGATTTTTCATTGGTTAAGAAATCATTTGCCGCCCTCTATATCCTCTAATTGATATGCTAATCCGCGTCCCCTTTATCAATATCGATCAATCAATGTCGATATCCATCCGGTGGATCCACCTATAGATAAGCTTATGAGCGCGCGGCATTCAAAATCCTCTATTCCTATATAGAACACTGTAGACGCGCCTATACAGTATTTTCCAGAGTCTCTCTCTCTCTCTCTCTCTCTCTCTCTCGCATTCACGCACTCGTCCCCCCCCCTCTCCCGTTCGCTCTCTTTCTCTCTTTCTCTCTCTCTCTCGCTCGCTCGCTCGCTCGCTCTCTCTCTCATTGCCGGTGCCTGGTGCACGTGTTTTGCTGAAAACCTGCGGAGCGCACTACCCGAAGTGCGTAATCCGCGACCCTGTTCACCTGGATACCCAGTTATCGGTCTCCGCGATCGGATACCCTTGTGACATAGCTACTATGCCGGTTCGAAGAACACGTGACAGAGTAAGCTACCTTGATTTGAAGTACCATCTATTTTCATTTGTAATCGTTCTATTTGACTTGAGATAATACTCCGCTATGTAAATGCATAGACAGCTGCTCAATGTAGTATGGGTAGTGTTACCTGGACTCCGTCATCGGCCACCACGATTACTTGCATAACTCTCAGAGTTGCAGTGCGTATTATCGATATGCATAATTTTTTCTCAAGCCCTAAAGTCGCGCTCTATCTATATTTATTTATTTATAGTGCTATATATATATATTAAGCTCGCCATAACCAACGTAAAAATCCAAACTTTCATGATTTTTTTCTCAAAAACGGTGGCTCTGCGCCAGTTGCGCTCATGGAGACTTTTGTTCAGGAGATGATAATCTATAATATATCAAATTTTCAGCCAATTTGACTGGGAACAGTTTCCATAAGAAATGTGCGGGGTCCTTTCTCTGAGTATGCTTTTGAATGATGGGATTGACAGCTGTTACTTGTTATCTTTTAGAGAGCAGAATGTATACCGTCGCTGAAGAAAAGGCATTCTAATCTATATTCTGGAACTTGGTTGTACTTTGAGCTCTCTTGTTTATTATTTCAATATGATACTTGTCGCGCCATCTCTTGTTCAACGATGTTTTTGCATATCAAGACAAGCGCGACCGCAACGATGCGAGTATGTACATTAGACTGCCTCAATCTGACGAAGTGGTCCGATTTTCATGCGGCGAGCGCTCATACGATAGGGATCAGCCTAAAACTAATACCAGTATTTTTTTCAAAATTTTAAATTAATATTTAGAGGTGTAGGAACTCTTTTTATTCTCTCATAAGATTAACACGGAACATAGTTGACTTATTTTCTAATAACGAATAACTCAAAAAGTTTTAGTGATGAGTAGTTTTGCTTCAGACCATACTTTTATGCAGCCGTCCTTTACAAATCTGCATGATTACTTTTTTAAAAAATTTGTAATTACGCGAGTTATTTAATGATAAAGTCTCCAGAATTCGTGATTTTCAACCGTCGATTTGAAGCAGATCCAGTTGTCCGATTTAGTTCAAATTTTGACATAGTTTAAGTTAGCATATGGAGAGCCGTTTTTTCTAAACCGATTTACAGAAAATTTTTATTTTGACGTCTAAAATGCTGTTTGAAATAAAAATTTTTCCAGGCAAAGTAGAAGTGAAAGTTTTTTTCGCTCAGTTGTAAGTACGAACACATGGTGGACACTTCGGCGACGCTTCGGCGACGCTTCGACGACCCTTCGGCGACCCTTCGACGTCCGAAATTTTGACCTGGGTTAATCCTCTTAATTACGGTAGCAGAGTTTATAATTTTCTTTTGCTATAAATTCTAAATTGTTTATTAATAATATATAAAATTATGATATGCTATAATTACGTTTGTGTTTTAAAAACCTTTAAAAACAAAATTTGAATCGTAAAAATCTATAAATATTTACTTTTCAATCGCACTTTGATTTTTACTTTTTATTTAGAGTTTTATATTAAAATATATGTCTAGCTAAGGCTAAATAGCGAGGTAGGATCAAATTAATATCAACATTTAGTGTTTAGTAATTAATACCAAGATTTTTTTAAATAAATGAATAAAAAAAATTTAATTCTTTAATGTATACAAAATTTAAACATTGGAATACAAATAATGATGTTGTAGTTAGTATTTAATTAATAATACTGGCTTAATTTATAATAATTTAAAAAATACTCAATTTAATTATGTATACATTTATACAATTTAAAAAATACTTAATAATAATTTCAAAAAGACTTAATTTAATTATTATAATTAAAAATTAAATCGTGAAACGATTTTTTTAAGGACTTTTTTGTACAGTCAGGTGAATACTTTCGATATGCACCTACTGTTTGCATAATTTTCTTTTTTACGCTGTCATCTTTGGATAAGACTGTATGGTACTCAGTCATTAAAGCAACTCCTCGCTCAGCTCGATCATTTACAACTTCTAAAGCGTGTATTACTTTTAAATTCTCGCGATAATCATCTCTACTCTCCCACGTTTCGGCATCTGTTTTTAAAAACTCTTGATTCAGATCGAGTTTTTCGAAAAAATGCATCGTGTTTTTCGTAACTAAATCGTCTAAGTTCATATCCATTAATTGATGAACATTACTAAGATCGATTTGTCTGCGAATAAGATTAGCTGCAGTACCTTCTACTTTGAAAATAGCTTCAGCCATCTTATTCTTGCGCGTTACCGGTACATTTTTATCGAAAAACGCCAATCCAATCAATTCTTCGCCAATATACCATAAATGATTGACGAAGCTGTTCAAAACATTTACTCGTAACGAAGATTTCAAGTGATTATCGACGAGTAAATTCTTTAAAAGATGTAAATCGTGCCTAGGAGACGCTGCTGCATCAGTGGACGTGTACCAAACTTGAGCGTAAATTGTCGCAATAAAAATACTCATTTCCTCAAGTCCAGATTTCTGCTCTTCTGTGAGTGAAATTTGAGCCCGGAAGAGGTACATTTTTAAAGAATATATGGCTTTTGCCATCCATCTTGCATGGGACATTGCACCAGGAGCTTTAAAATGCACTTCTTCCTTTGGCTTTCCTCCAAGAAAAATTAGAATTAGGTCTAATAATTCTTTGTAGTCTCCTCTAACTATTTGATCCATCTGAAATCATATTTTTAATTAGCATATGTAAAAAAATTTTTGTTTTTAATTCTTACAATATGTAAATAAACAGCTCACCTCTAATTGATTTTGAGCAAATTCAATTAATCCGTCTCGGTTCGGTAATTGCTCACAGAGAGAAAATGCTTCATAATCATCAGTGTTGATGTCATTCCACTGATGCTTGAAGCTTTTAAACAAAGCATTATCTGGACCATTTGTTTTAATTTGCAGTGCGTCGTTAAAAGCTGCCCCCAAGAGAAGCTCAAAAATGTGGTGTCGACAGGCGAAATTTAAAAGTTTTTTTTGCAATAAATTTTCTAATAAAACACAGGCTCCAGTGTGGATGCCTGTGTTTGCAGCTGTCGTATCAAAGCACATGCCGGCAACTTGTGCATCCAGATTCCATTCTTGAAGTAATTCAAAAATTGCCTCGGCATGTGCTTTTCCAGTTCCTCTTGGTAATTTGCGAATGCCAAGCAATACATTCGTCTCCACTCCTGAAGCAATGACTGGTAAATAGTGGCTTCTTTTATCAAAAATGTCTGGATCGGCCAAGTCTTTCCCGTCCCAATGCACAATGATTTTAGAGCTAATGGGCACATTGCGCTCAATAGCTGAAGCCATATTTTGACGCAAGGCATTACGTTGCCGTCTTAATGATTCCGGACTTAAGACCACATCGTCTAGGTCTATTTTTAGCCCTTGAATCATGGCAGCTATGACACGCGCAGCCATTCTATAGCTGACTTTGGCTCGATCCAAACTTAATGCCAAGTCTTCAGTCATGATTTTTATTTTTTTATTCTTCTTTTCAGATCCAAGTGCGCATGTGAAATCTGCATCCTTCTCGTCATCCACATTTTCTAACAGAAATTCAATGTCTTCTCCGTCGTATAACATTGAGTCACTTAGATTTGACACCAAAGCTGAAAAAATTATAAAATATTTCGAATGTTTATACTGTTCACGGAATATTGAAATTTACTATATTTAAGTGCATCAAATCATGAAATCTGACTTCGCGAATCACTTTTTCTGCTTGCGGTACCCCGAATTAAAAAAAGAAAGATAACGATTCGATTAAAATTAACTGATTTACCGTCTTTTTTCCCGAGCGCTACGATTTGAACGAGCAACTCAAAACCGAAAATCTTGGTTCAAATCGTAGCGCTCGGAAAAAAAGACGGTAAATCAGTTAATTTTACTCGAATCCTGATCTTTCTTTTTTTAATTCGGGGTACCGCAAGTAGAAAACGTGATTGGCAAAGTCAGATTTCATGATTTCATATACTTAAATTTTGCAAACGAAAAAAAATGGAATTTGTAAATAAATGGAATATTTACAAAAATGTAGAGAATCAATAATGTTATGATGAAATTGGACATTGTGAATCGCATTTTCTACACGAGATACCTGGAATTAAAAAAAGAAAGATCACGATTCGATTAAAATTAAGTGATTTACGGTCTTTTTTTCCGAGCACTACGATTTGAACCAAGATTTTCGGTTTTGAGTTGCTGGCGCACGGCAGTTAACGCACGGCAGTTTAGGTTAGGTAATAGAGATTATTTTTGTACATGAAAACCCGCAGTTAGGGATGCATACGTATCGATAGGTTATGACGTAGAAGTAATAAAAAACCAGTTTTGGACCAAAAATTTTACAAAGCAGACTTTTTTATAACAAAAAACGGCTAAAAATGCGCTTTTTTTGTTTTATTGCGTATAGTTTTAAAAAATTACAGTTTATATCAATATTACTAATGGCAAAATTGTAGGTAAGAAGATTCTGCAGAGTTTCAGCTATCGATCGTCTCGATAGGACAATTAGTAACCGAGAAAACTGGGAAAAACGCGAAAATTCGCCGTTTTTTTAAAAATTCGTAAGTACGTGGATTTTCATATTTAAGAGCCGAACTTCTGGAAATAAATCGCTAATCGTTGGTGCTTTATGTGTGAAAAAAATTGGCACTGTGCGATAATTACATTTTGTGTAATTATCCTTGCAATTTTTTGTACTCTTAATTGTGTATATCCTAGTGTCTCGGGAAATTGTCCCAGAAACATTTGGAAAATGAATTTCAAAAGTTTAAGTTATTGAGAAGAAAATGTATATTTTGGTTTTTCTCAAAAACTTATGCAAGTATTAGAAAATCGCGCGAGAAGATCAGCGAAAATGGCCGGGCGCGCGGAAGTTCATGAGTGGCGGGGGAAGTACATGCTAGCAACTCTCACCCCGCTTGCTCTTCCCCCACCACTCATGAACTTCCGCGCGCCCGGCCATTTTCGCCGATCTTCTCGGGCGATTTTCTAATACTTGCATAAGTTTTTGAGAAAAACCAAAATATACATTTTCTTCTCAATAACTTAAACTTTTGAAATTCATTTTCCAAATGTTTCTGGGACAATTTCCCGAGACACTAGGATATACACAATTAAGAGTACAAAAAATTGCAAGGATAATTACACAAAATGTAATTATCGCACAGTGCCAATTTTTTTCACACATAAAGCACCAACGATTAGCGATTTATTTCCAGAAGTTCGGCTCTTAAATATGAAAATCCACGTACTTACGAATTTTTAAAAAAACGGCGAATTTTCGCGTTTTTCCCAGTTTTCTCGGTTACTAATTGTCCTATCGAGACGATCGATAGCTGAAACTCTGCAGAATCTTCTTACCTACAATTTTGCCATTAGTAATATTGATATAAACTGTAATTTTTTAAAACTATACGCAATAAAACAAAAAAAGCGCATTTTTAGCCGTTTTTTGTTATAAAAAAGTCTGCTTTGTAAAATTTTTGGTCCAAAACTGGTTTTTTATTACTTCTACGTCATAACCTATCGATACGTATGCATCCCTAACTAAGGATTTTCATGTACAAAAATAATCTCTATTACCTAACCTAAACTGTCGTGCGTTAACTGCCGTGCGCCAGCAACTCAAAACCGAAAATCTTGGTTCAAATCGTAGCGCTCGGAAAAAAAGACCGTAAATCACTTAATTTTAATCGAATCGTGATCTTTCTTTTTTTAATTCCAGGTATCTCGTGTAGAAAATGCGATTCACAATGTCCAATTTCATCATAACATTATTGATTCTCTACATTTTTGTAAATATTCCATTTATTTACAAATTCCATTTTTTTTCGTTTGCAAAATTTAAGTATATGAAATCATGAAATCTGACTTTGCCAATCACGTTTTCTACTTGCGGTACCCCGAATTAAAAAAAGAAAGATCACGATTCGATTAAAATTAACTGATTTACCGTCTTTTTTTCCGAGCGCTACGATTTGAACCAAGATTTTCGGTTTTGAGTTGCTCGTTCAAATCGTAGCGCTCGGAAAAAAAGACGGTAAATCAGTTAATTTTAATAGAATCGTGATCTTCTTTGAACTGTAATGTTTGTTAAATTTAATTAAGAGAAACTTACTGCTGTCGGGTGTAGAATTGTCTTCTTCCTCTTCTTCATCCTCAGAATTCTCAACTGCATTAGCCGAATCTATGAAATGTGGCAAATATCCAGTACGGCCTTTTTCACGCTGGGCTAGCAAAAACTTTTTGTCATTGTCACATTTCATATCATTTAATGCTTGACCATGGGCGATGTCAAACAAGTTGTCCAAATTATCAACGAACGTTTGCTCTCTAGATCGCTGATTGACACTCATATTTTTCTCACCGTATAGCACTTGTTTATATGTTTTTTGATAGAACTGCTCGATTTTCTCTAGCACATGTTTCTTGAGCTTCGTTCTAATGCATGCAGCATCCCAAAACATCATAATCTTTTCATACACAATATTCGAAGCCTCACGAAATGTTTTCTTTGAATTCACATGATAGTAAAGAAAACATCCCAAAACTTGTCTATTTGACGGTAATTTTTGCCCTTGAATTTCAGCTACCGGGTCCACTATCCACTTTGGCTTTACGCGTGACATGATAAAAAAGTAACGTTTAAGGCGCACTACGCAGACAAGCTTGACACGAAATTCGCACTACGTAGTCGAACTTTACACGAAAAACGTTGCTTTCTGACTGAACTGCGAAGCGAATAACGCCTAAAATTTCAATATTTCTACCTAGCAGCTTTCCTTGTGCGCTTATGCCCTTTTCAAGGCTACTACTATTGTAAATAATATTTTCTATCCGTCGTTGTAGGCGTACGCGAAAAGCGGCATCTTCGCGACTGATCATAAATATTCTACTTACCTCTCTTAAGACTCTCTCTTTCATTCTTCCTCGTTTCCCTTAGCCGCTTTCGCACTTTCCTTAGCTTCTTACTTACTTGCTTACTTTCTCCGAAAATTATATTTATAACAGTCACAAAATAATGGAACAAAATTTGATTTCGTATTTGTCGTATTTTCGTAAATCGTGAACAAAATTTTTTTTCGGAAATTCTATTAAAAATATCACTATTCGCTTCATTTCAGAATATTGATGTATTATCGCGACATATTAACCGATTTTCGCGATTCAAATTTTGTTTTTAACGTGATGCAATTTGCTAACCCAATATACCATGCATTATTTAAAAATATTATTAATAACAAATGTTGTCGTGAAGTAATATCTGTCTATTTTTTGCTGCGACCCTTGCTCAGCGGGGTGTACCTCTGCTCCGAGCCGAGCTCCGAGCGCAGGTCAAAATTTTGAGCCGGCTGAGCCCTCCCTCTACTTCCAGTTTGAAAAATTTATGATTCTATTGTTATTTTTAATATTCCGATAATATATAGACACTTGCGCTCTAGCTCTTCTACGGATATAGGTCAGCAACTTTGAATTGCTGTTTACACCTCTAAATATTAATTTAAAATTTTGAAAAAAATACTGGTATTAGTTTTAGGCTGATCCCTATCGTATGAGCGCTCGCCGCATGAAAATCGGACCACTTCGTCAGATTGAGGCAGTCTAATGTACATACACATTAAGGTGACACAAAAATGCTCGTGAGTGCCGAATCCCATTTGCTATAAGCTTAACCGATAGCCTAGAAGCCGACGAAGTCAACCGAGTTTTTATTTTTTTGATTGAACAATTTTTCCAGTTGCCGCAAGCCTTGCAAAGTTGACTAAATTTTTGTGACCTACTGTAGCAAAGTGTCTGAAAAAATTAATGAGGAGATAAACAGAACAATACGCAGTATTATTATGATTTATGGTAGGGTATGCGGGTCTCTTTAGGTACATCCGACATTTGGCTCGACTGAGCGTTCGAATTTTTCTTCGCAGATACCTTCTTTTTTTGCTTTCTCTCCTCCCTTCCCTTCCAAAGAAAATTCCTTCTCCTTGTAAACACTCCAGCTAAAGTTTAAGGGGTTATGACAGGGTTAAAACCTAAAAAAAAAAGAAAAATTATTAGTGCTGCAAAAAATAAACATGTTGGTGCTCTAAAAACTACATTTTTCAAAGTAATCTAAGTATTATACATCACTTTTATGCATAAATAATATGCATAAAGTGAGTATAACATTTAAAAACAATTAAAGATATTTGCTTACCAAAAATCATGATTTTCATCACTTCTGTTTGCTTGCCGCATGTTTCTGATGGAACCGTACCATCAATCCTGATGAATCAAAGTGCCAAATCTTCCTTATGAGTCTGATCTCAGACAAAGCGGAACAGATTCCTGAAAAACACAAAATTAATATAATTAATTAAACATATATTAACAATATTAGTAATTATTGTTGGAGTGGTGGAAAATTAGTGAGGTTGTTTTTAATAATAAGTAACTTTATTACAATGTGTGATGTGTCGTCGGACACGATTGTCTCCTTCCGAGACTTACAAGCGAGAGAGAGAATGAGCGCGAGTACAGTATATGCGGGCGCTCTTCTCTATAGTGTGTAACTATATATGTGTGTTTACATACTCGCGTATTCGGAGTCGCGCTTGTCTCGATGTACAAAATCATATATATACAAGAGATGGCGCGACCAGTATTAATTCATAGAACAACAAGCAAAGAGTATAATATTTATACAATATTCAACACGCCTCCTTAAATTTATATTCTTTGCTTTTACATTCAGTCTTGTCGCTTTTGCAATTTTCAAGTATATTTAATGCTATTCTGTGTTTTGTGAACTTTTCTCTATTGAAACTTATTGTTAATATATCAGCCAGATTTAACTCTGAATTTATTTTTATAATATCGGATATTCCATTTTCATAATATTCATTAATGTAGTAATATTGTACTACGATGTGCTTTGAATTTTTTGTATAATTTCCAAACTTTGCAATCGCTATTGCACCTGAATTGTCTTCGTATATGTTTATTCTTTCATTGAATTTTTCTTTAAACATTTCACTTAGCAGATTTCTTACAAATATTACTTCGGTTATTGCATCTGACATAGCCGTATATTCTGCAAAGGTTGAACATTTCGTTACATTGTTTTGTTTATTTGTTTTACAATAAATCAGATTTTCATAATATCTTATAATATATCCAGTTGTGGATTTTCTATCTATATTGTCTCCGGCAAAATCTGAGTCTACCATGCAATCTAGTGTATCACATTTTAAATTATTAAAATAGGTTAATTTTAGATCTTTGGTATTCACAACATATTTTAATACTCTAATAGCATATTTGAAATGAGTTTCATTATAACAACTTTGGAATCTACTCAAGTAGTTTACACTATATGAGATATCTGGTCTCGTACCAGTACTTATATAAAGTAATTCTCCTATTAAGTTTCTATACTTTATTGACTCATTTTGTTCAGTTGCTTTTTCTAATTTTAGAATCGTCTCCATAGGAGTGTTATACAATTTTGCATTTTCTAGATTATACTTTGCAGCTAAAGATTCAATGTATTTTGTTTGGATTAGTGTCATTTTGCCTTCATTCTTATTATAATCAATGTTTATTCCTATGTATTGGTTGACTTTTCCTAAGTCTTTCATTTCAAAATTTTCCATTAATTTTGATTTTATTTCATTTATTTTATTTCTATTTTCACAATAGATTAATAAATCATCTACGAAAACTAGTATATATATTGAATCTCTGCTTATGCATTATTTACATATAAACAATAATCATGTTTGCTTCTCACGAAATTTAATTTTTCCATGTACTTATGAAAACAATTATACCAAGCTCTTGGGCTTTCTCGTAAACTATATAATGCTTTTTGCAATTTACAGACTTTGTTATTTCATAATCAATAAACAAATCATTTTTACAACAATATGAACTACCAATCTGGCTTTATAGGTATTATCGTTTTTTCGTCTAAATACCCATTTGACATGAATGATTTTTTTGTTTAATGGCTTCTCTACTAATTTCCAAGTTTTATTTTTCTTTAAACTTTTGATTTCTGAATTCATTGCAATTTTCCACTGTTTTGATTCGCTCGAATTTATCGCCTCCTCGAATTTATGAGGTACATTTGCATCGATGTTATTAATATAAATAAAATGAGCTATAGGATCACCGTATCTATTTACAGGACTTTTCTTTCTTTTTGACCTTCTCGGTTCTTGCAAATTAATTTCGTTTTCATTTTTACTATTTATATCATTTTCATTGATTTCTGTAATTAAATTATCTCTACTTTTCTCGAGAGAAGAAGTAGGGATAAATAAATTTTTGTTTGTGTTGCTGACAACACTATCATATTCTTCTGAATCGCTTTCAGAATTTTCCGATTCACAACTTTCATGCTTTTCATCTGATTCGTTAAGACAAATTATTTTTGTGTCTTCTTCGACAACCTGTACATGTCTCGTGTTAATAACTTTGTTGTTTACTAAAACTCTGTAACCGTTTTCTGTATAACCTACTAATATTCCTACTGTTGCCTTGTCATCCCATTTACTTTGTCTTTTGACCTCTGGGATTCGGACAAAAACTTTACTACCATAAATTTTCAAATGATTAACGTTTGGCTTTGTGCCAAAGAATATTTCGTAAGGAGTTTTATTTTCTACAGTATTTGCTATAGTGCGGTTTTTCAAGTAAGCTACCGTTTTAATAATTTCAGGCCAATATCGCCTATTTATATTTGCTTCTCTTTGTAAGCATCTGCCTATGTCCATTGCTGATCTATTGTATCTTTCCGCTACACCATTCAATTCATGCGTGTACGGTGGACATGGTAATAATTCTATTCCAATACTTAATAAAATTGTAAATCTCCTTATTCAAATATTCTTTGCCATTATCGCACTGTATTTTCTTAACCCTTTTGTTAAACTTATTTTCAACTAAATTTACAAATTCTATAAAACAACTTGCAGTTTCAGACTTATGTTTAATACAAAATATTTGCGTGCATTTACTGTAATCATCGACAAAAGTTAAGAAATATTTTTCTCCACCATAACCAGTCGTTTGATGTGGTCCATTTAAATCAGTATGAATTAATTCTAAAATTTCAGAAGTTTTTGTTCGATTATTTTGAAATGGTACATTTGCCATTTTACTTTGAATGCAATTTGCACATTTCATATCAGTGTTTTCAATTTTATCTGGCAATCCCTCAACTAATTTTTCTTTAACTAATTTATTTAAGTATTGAAAATTAACATGACCTAATGCTCTGTGCTATTTTTCATTCGCGGTTATTTTTACTGCATTTATACATTTTTCTTTCTGTTCATTCACTAGAAAACCTTTTGTATAATATAAATTATTTACTTTATTTGCAACTACAATTAATTCTCTTTTATTGTTATAAATTTTCGCGCTATCATTTCTAGCTACTATCGTATTACTTGCAGTTATTTTTGAAAAACTTAATATGTTCTGCTTTATGTCTTTTGCAAAATAAACATTGTTTAGATTTACATATTTTTTACTATAATAATTTTCAAAATAAATTTGTATATTTCCTACTTTTGTAGCTTTGAGCGTTTTACCGTCAGATAATTTGATATCTATCGGTTTTTTCAAAATAACAGAATTTTCGAAATAATTATCATCGCGTACAATGTGATCGGTACAACCGCTGTCTAATAACCAAAAGATTTTCTTTCGATTTTCGCTACCGTTACAATCACTTTCTAAATTTACCTTATTTGTCTCTGATGTATATACTTGCGTTGACCATGACTCGCTCGCGTAATCTTCGTGTTGCTCTTTCGTGCTGTGCGATGAATGTTGTCCTCTGCCTCGACCTCTGCCTCTGAAGCCTCTGTTGCTGCCTCTGTGACTACCTCTTCCTCGCTGATTTCGACTTGGTTGAGTGCTGCTGCTTTGACCTTGCTGTTGTCCAGTCCAACAGTCTTTTTGCGCGTGGCCATATTTTCCGCAATTATAGCAATTTCCCTTTATTTTCGTGTTGAAAGTGCTTACATTGCTTTTGCTATCACTTTTGTTATTGTCTATGTTATGTAAATTTTTTTCTTTTATTTTCGATTTAACATAATCGACCGTATGTTGTTCTTTGGGTATCACATCAAGAAAATCACCAATATAACTGTAAGTTGATGGTAGTGCTCGAAGTAAATAGTTTATCTTTTCTGCTTCTGTTATATTACCGCCAGCACTTTTAAAATCATTTACGGCTTTTTCGAAGTCTACGAAAAATTCTTCGATTTCTCTATAACTTTTAAGTTTGATTTCTTCTATTTTATTTCTTAGCAACATTTGTAAGGCTGTTGACTGTGTTATATACATTTTGTCAAACCTTTTTATCATCTCACACGCTGTTATGCATTCACTTACATATTCAAGCTGCTTATCTGAGACAGCACTTTTTATAATTGCACGTGCTTTCAGATCTTTTTTCTTCCAATCAGCTTCTGTATCTGAGGCATTTCTTTCTCTTTTTATTTGCTCTCGACATTCTTTATATTCAAGCAAGATCATTAATCTTGTTTTCCAACTGGTATAATTTATACCGTCAAAAATTGGTATAATTATATCTTCAACTTTTGCTTGAGCCATTTCGTATTCACTTATTTTTGTGTAAATTTCGTTTCTCAAAACACAATCTTCTTTGGTTATTTTTATAACTTTTCTCAAAATTGTTTTTCTAATTTTTTCACTTAGTGTTTCCTTATTTTCTTCGATCATTAATTATTTGTGCAAATTCATAAAATTTTCCATGTGCTCTATCACGTCACTTAAACACGTTTTATGTGTGCCGACCGTAATCTCTTCGCATCACACTTTTTTCTTCAATTTTTCACAAAAATGTTTTTATCAGTCTCTTCTAGACTACTTTTATTTATTATTTTCACTTATATTTCTTTTTGAACTCTTCTTAGTTCAATTATTTTTCACTGGAACACTTTTGTATTTTCCACGTGGCTCTCACACCTCACTAGCACATTTTAATATGTCTTACTGCACTTTTTTTAAAAAAAAGTCATAGTAAGGCATAAAAAATTTCCAACCACGCTCTGCTACCATGTTGGAGTGGTAGAAAATTAGTGAGGTTGTTTTTAATAATAAGTAACTTTATTACAATGTGTGATGTGTCGTCGGACACGACTGTCTCCTTCCGAGACTTACAAGCGAGAGAGAGAATGAGCGCGAGTACAGTATATGCGAGCGCTCTTCTCTATAGTGTGTATCTATATATGTGTGTTTACATACTCGCGTATTCGGAGTCGCGCTTGTCTCGATGTACAAAATCATATATATACAAGAGTTGGCGCGACCAGTATTAATTCATAGAACAACAAGCAAAGAGTATAATATTTATACAATATTCAACAATTATAGTGAATGTTACATACGTAAACATACGTAACATTCACTTTGAACTTATATTTGCTAATTCTGCTCCACTCAGTTTATGACCATACTCATAAGGAAGGTTTTCCAATTTGGTTCATCAGGATTGATGGTACGGTTCCTTCAGAAAGATGCGGCAAGTGCACAAAAAGCATGAAAAAACTAAATTTGAGTAAAAGGCATTTAAAGTTTATAATGTAAATCATACAAATGAACTCAACTATACTTACAGAAACTATCTGGCATATCTTGATTTGCTTTTGGTACTCAAATATACATACAATAAAGTATATTTGGTGGTACGCGCATGTCATGCTGTGCGATAATAGCATTTAGAAGCTGAAAATAAAATAAAGATTATCGTTAGCTATTCATGACCAAGTTATGCTTATGAAGTACAATTACATGCAATACTTACCATTATTAAATGCACTTCAAGTTATTAAAAAGTATGCAAATTACTACTTCAGACAGTCAATATAAACTCCATCTTGCTGGCTTGCACCCGTATACCTAAAAGCAAAGTAAACCAACAAAGAAAAAGCTCATTATGAACACAATTATTAGTAATTAGTTTCCAATACTTATCTGAATAATTTTTGTACTCTGCAGAAGCTCTTGCACTTTTACAACACCACTGAGGTTATAAGCATTAGCAGTTAGCAGACGAACTGCACTGATCTAGTGTCTTGGATGAAAAACAGCTGTTTGGCTACTTTCTGCTGCTTTACAGAAAATTTTACTATACCGATCAAACAGTAATCTTCATTCTCGACCGGACGCTGTGAGGCACAACTTGTTCGAGTGGTAAATTCAAATTTGTTGAATGCCTTTACTTTAACACATTGAGTTTATTAACATAAAATCACACATAGAAAAATTAATTTTACGGATTTTATTATATTTTACGGAAATAAATCAATAAATATTGAGAAAAAAGCAGTTTGTAAAACAGGTTTTAAGTCGTATTTTCAGTAAGATTTCTTATGAAATTACTCTTTAAAAAGTGTGGTAGAACAATCCTTTCCACAAGTTTGGCCTAATTAAAATATTTAAAAATTACGATTTTTCAAAAATTTACTTGAAACAGATTTATCAGTTTTTTGTCTATATCTTTGAGGGAAATGTTTTTAGTGAAAAACGGCTTTCAGGCCCACATTCTACAGACTGTTAACTGTGAAAAAAGTGAACAAAAAAAAATTGATATTTTCATAATTCTAACCCTGTCATAACCCCTTAATTCGCTTAAAATCTCATAGCATTCTTTGCCCAATGTATCGCGTCTCGTATCGCGTACTTTTTCGACGTGTTTATCATAATTTTTATTTACAAAATTATTAACTGTATATTACATTATGATTAATATCTGGGTAGATCGCATTAGCGAGTGTTGCCACTAGTTGTTATTAACAATAAATAAAAACAATATGGATTTTAGCACGAAAACATTACAGCGTTAAAAGTTCTTCACGGTGAACTTAGATTTATAATTCTCTCTCTCCCTCTCTCTCTCTGAACTGAGAGGACGTCTCTAGCAAGTGTCCCTGTCGATCGCATTATTCTGCAGTTTCGGAGCACGCGAGTGTTATATTTCTGTGTGATCGGCAAGTGCATCGTTGCCTGCATCGACGTGGATAATAGTTTTAGACTCGTCTTGCAGTTTTTCCATGGAAACTGGTCTTTTCTTGTCTGCAATTTTCTAACCTATTTGGACACGTGCGCAAAATTTTCGCACGGTACGATACTTGTTGACACTGGCGCAATCTTTTGGGAGCGACTGGTATTATTTACATCGATGTATAATCGATAATGACGCAGACACCTGAGGATCCGAATCTGTATACCATGGACGAAGGAGGGGGGATCGAGCGTTCACTTAGCGCAAGCGACAACGACGACGACGGTGTGCAGCAATCGGGGCAGACGAGGAAGAAGCGTAAGCGCGGGGCACCCAATGTCCACAGCATCGACTCCACTCACCTGCATACTGGTTTAACGATGGCTGAAGTGCATCAAATTATTGAGAATGTGAGTGAAAAGCGGATGTATGTATTGGATGGTATCGGTAAAGCGAAATCGTCGAAAGAACGCGAAATATTGTGCGAATTTGTAACGACCATAAGCGATTCGATTTTAAAATTAGCGGGAGCATATTTATGTAAGCTGGCGACTGAGTCTATTGCTTCAACGTGCGAGAAGTCGATTGATCGTGCGTGTAATGCAATTAATAATGCAGTTAACAAATTAAACGTTGTCTCTTTACCTAATCAAGCAGTTGATAAAAATCGTATTACGTCTAACCCGCGGGTCTCTGGTGGCTCTTACGCTGCGGTTGCTGCGCGGAGGGCTCACCCTAAGTCGACCCTAAACTGCGCAACTATGGTTTCTTTAAACCGTGGAAAGCCCTTTCCGATTCCTACTACTAAGCCTGACAGCGTTACCATCGGTCCGCGCGCGGAGACTCTTAGTAATTTTCCGTCAAGCGAAGACACGAAAAATCTGTTATGTAGTAGCATTAACCCGGAGGCTTTGAATATCAACGTGGAGCGTATTTATTTCGCACCGAACAGCTGTGTGGTTGTTGAAGGTCATACTCTCGATAATTTACGGAGCAGCGCTGAGCTTATTGATATTGGCTTGGAGGTGAAGAATGATTGTAAATTTAACCCGCGACTCATTATTCACGATGTTCCGGTCGATGTTACTCCGGAGCAAATTGTTGACAGCGTTGCCAAACTGGGTTCTGATACAGACGGGCCGAATGATATAAAATGTGTTTATCTGTATCCGGAGCGTAATAATAAGAAACATAGGTCGTGTGTTATTGAAGCAAAACCGAGTATTAGAGCTATACTGTGTGCGCGAGGAAAAATAAATATACGCTGGTCAGTGTGTCGCGTGAATGATTACGTGTCTGTCTTGCAGTGTTATAACTGTCAGCGTTTCGGGCATTTAGCAAAAGACTGTAAATCTTCGGCTTGCTGTATGAATTGTATGGGGGAGCATTTAACGAAAGACTGTAAAGCGAAGGACAATTTATGTTGTGTGAATTGCACTGCTGCTAATCTTCCTAACACTAGCCACGCAGCCAACGATAGAACTAAGTGCGGTATTTTGCGTAGAAAAATCGAGCATAAAATCAAAATAACTAATTATGGCGCCGCTTAACCATTTCCAGTCTATTAAAGTCGCTCACATGAATGCTCAGTCTCTTCCCGCGCATTTTACTGATGTTCAATCTGTCGTTCTGGACCGAGGGGTTCATGTGCTGGCTGTGAGTGAGTCGTGGCTAAAATCGAAAGACACTGTTCGTAGTATGTCGATTCCGGGCTTTAATTTACTGCGTAATGATCGTGAGGGTAGAGGGGCAGGTGGTGTCGCACTTTTTGTACACGAATCCATCCGTTGCAAAACTGTTGCGCGCTCTCCGCAGCCGTGTAATAAATTGCCGGAATTTCTTATGGTGGAATTAAGCACTGGTGCGGCTAAAATTCTCTGCATCGTTGTCTACAGTCCGCCTAAAATCGGTCATTGGGAAACCGTTGAGGAAGAAATTCTTAATTATAACTCTCCCTGCGATTTTATACTGCTAATGGGTGATCTAAATATTAATTGGAATGTAGAGTCGACGCCCCAGCGAATCCTTTGTGACTCTTTCTTTACTTGCGGGCTTTCACCGCTTGGTTTCGGATCGACGCATCATCGTGGTGGCTCACATAGTAGGATCGATTACATTTGTGTTAGTGATCCTTCGAAGGTCGAGTCATTTTCACAAGAACAGTTTCTTTCCATATCGGACCACGACATTTTGTTCGCCACGCTCAAATTCGCTGTCCCCACGCAGTCTGTGCGGACGATTTTACGCCGTACTTTTAAAAACTTCGATCAGTTAGCTTTTAATGAGGACTTGGTAAATCTGTGTTGGAATGATGTAATTTTTTCGGATAGTGTTCACGTTAAAGTGGAGCGTTTCACCGCCTTGTTGACTGCTTTATTCGACCGCCATGCGCCATATCGTACCATTACTCTCAAGCCACGACCTACCCCGTGGATGACTCCGGAACTGAAAATGCTTATTAGGAAGCGTAATAATATAGGTAAAAAATACCGCAGGACCAAGAATATGTCTGACCTAGAGCTCTTTAAGGACCTTCGCAATAAGGTCAAGTTGAAAATTCGCAACCGTATCGCTGCGTATTATCGCGATAAGCTCTCCAAATGTAAGAGTGCGAAGCAAATGTGGACTGTGGTTGATGAAATGGGCATAACCTCTAAAAACGGAGTTACTGATAGACTGCCTTTCTCTCCTAATGAATTTAATAAATTTTTCGTTGGTGATTCGCAAGTGGTCGAGCTACGTGATCATCGACGCTACGCCAGAATTTCTCCAGCGGAGCGCTTTTACTTTAAAGTAATCGACGGATTTGACGTTCTCCGTGCGGTCTCTGCTGCTCATTCAGCCGCCACGGGTCCGGATGGGCTTTCTCTAGTTCTCCTAAAGTTGACTCTTCACGCCACGCTTCCAGTTATAGTTGACATCTTTAACTGTTCTTTGCAGTCGGGAGTTTTCCCTGAGGGTTGGAAATGCGCGTTAGTGCGCCCTTTGCCAAAAATTGGCAGTCCAGTGGCTCTTGGCGATTTTAGACCTATAAGTATCCTCCCCACACTGTCAAAACTACTTGAATCAGTGGCGTATGAGCAGCTCGATGACTTTGTGTCGGCCAATATGCTTCTCGATCCTATGCAGTCGGGATTTCGGCGTCACCACAGCACACAGTCTGCCCTCATACAGGTCGTCGACGATATCAGAGAGGCCATTGATAATCATAAGATTACGTTACTCGTAGCTATAGATTACTCTCGCGCCTTTGACCTGGTGAATACTCCGTTACTGGTCGATAAATTAAAATATATGGGATTTTCTGATGTTGTGTGCTGCTGGATCTCTTCGTTTTTGTGTGGGCGTGAGCAGATGGTTGTGGATGATTTGGGAGAGACGTCCGACATTCTTCAGCGTACTCTTGGAGTCCCCCAGGGAAGTATTTGTGGTCCGCCACTTTTCTCTCTCTTTGCGAATGACGCGCCTTCGGTCCTGAGGCATTGTCGGCACCATATTTATGCCGATGATTTTACTATTTACCTGCATGGCGATTTGAAGAATGCGCGTGGTATGATAAACGATATCAATGAAGATCTTCATTGCCTTGCAAGCTGGGCTGCTGTCAATGGACTCTCTATTAATGCCCTCAAAACAAAAGCTGCCTGGTTTGGATCGCGTGGATTCATGAGCAGGCTCCCCGGCCTTGATCTTCCAGCCCCGGTCCTAGATGGTAAACCACTGTCTGTCTGCCAGGAGCTCAGAATATTAGGGGTAATGCTCGACAGTACTCTCTCCTGGAGAAGTAACTGCAATCATGTCGCACGTAAGTGCTTTTCAACCCTTGCTAGGCTCCGTAAATGCAATGACGCTCTGTCGCGTGAGTGCAAACTTACGCTAGTCAAATCTTTGGTGATGCCGCACCTCGACTACTGCGTGGGCTTATTTTCCAATCTTTCTGATGAGCTGTCAACCAAACTACGACGTTGCATGAATGCTGCTCTGCGCTTTGTTACTAACACGCGCAAATCTGCTCATATAACCCCGATCTACCAGGAGCTGAACATTATGACATATGAAACTCGTCGCACCTATGCCTCCCTTTGTCTACTAGCTTCTGTGATTAAAAATCAGGATCCAGGGTATCTTGCGCGCCGCTTTGAGTTCCGTTCAAAGGAGGAGGTAGAATCCCTTAGGATATCAGAACTCGATATAAAGATTCCATTCGCCCGGACTGAGTATTTTCGGAAGTCGTTCACGGTTAATACAGCCAAGCTTTGGAATGATCTGCCGGTTCATATCCGACTTTTATATCGTCGACCGTGCTTTAGAGCACATCTCGCTGCTGAACTTATGCGCTAGAATTTTAATTGGAGTTATTAATTGTATGATAGTGTAAGTTATCTTGTATTGTATTTTATTGCGTCTGTGTTCGAGTCGATTACATTGTATTACCACCGAGTATTGCCATGTTTTGTACATACATATACATATTTATATATATATATATTTTATCATTGTAACTTTTATTTATTTACTACATGTAAGTGCGCTCGTTTTTAATTGCGCACATTTGTTATCGTGTATTTGTATTATGTCAGGACTGTACGGACCCCTGAGTCCCGAGTCAAATAAATATATTCTATTCTATTCTATTCTATTCTCTCTCCCGCTCTCTCTCTCTCTCTCCCTCCCTCTATCTCCCGCTCTCTCTCTCTTTCCCTCCCTCTCTCTCTCTCTCCCTCCATCCCTCTCTCTCTCTCTCTACACTACGCGAGTAGTAAAATAAATGTATGTTAAGTGTTCTTTTTAAGCATTGTTAGTATTTTCTGCGCTCAGTGTTTTCCGCCCTACTATAGCCGATTATAAGCACAAATTTTGTTATAACTCCACCTAAAAAATATTTGTTTTTGTTTTTTTTCTGTATAGTTTTCTGCACCCTGGCATACGGCCCTGATGGATCTTGCCAGAAATAAATATGCTTTCAATCAATCAATCTCTCGAAGTAAAGTATAATCAAAACAATTTAAATTTCGTTGACGAAACATGTGCAAATATTTTTTTTTTGGAATTTTAATCTTTGCAGAAATCACGATTATTTTTTAATAAGGAACTGTATTGGATTCAGGGTCAAATGAAATGCACTGATGTTCGGATGAGGTAAATTTATTATCTTCCAATACATTTCTGGCAGTAGCGCTCTGAGGTTACTGCTCTGGTGGTCTTCACAGTACTGGCGTGGGCATCGCTGGGGGCCCGAGCAGCGAAGAGGGGAGCTTTCCCGAGTGGCCTCTCGGTGGCAACAGGGGTTCTCGGAGGGGAGTGACGCGTTGACATAAACAAACTGAAAATTTTTAATTTTTGAAAAAAGTAAAATAAGATTTCTTGAAGTTTTGTTCAGTTTATTTTTAGGAAAACTTGAAATCCAAAATAAAATTACTGACTGTTTCTCACGACGGATGGAAACAGACTGTGACGATTGCACTGGAGCAGAGACCAGGATGCGAGTCTGTTTTCCTGATATAAGTCCAAGATTGTTCACATCAATCGTCTTGGCACCTTTTCCGAGAGACAGCCCGACTTGGCTGCTGACTGCTCTGCTCATGGTTTTTGAGCCATGTTTTTTTCCATGAGCGTGAAGGTGAATACCGGAGCAGAGACTTGAGAAGGGTACCATGGCTTTTCATTCCCCCCCCCCCCACTCATGTCTGAAGATCACTCTTATCAAACCGTGAAGAAATGAGACGAAAGAGAAAAGGAATAAGAACGGAAGAATAAAGTATAAATTGAAGCTTGGACAGTCAGAGAAAAGATTGGATCGCATGGTTTTTCAAGATGGGAATATTCCTTTTCAAGAGACGGGTCCAATTCTATTCCTGTAAGTGATGATTGGAATTGACCTGTAAGCATGGCTCGGTAACTTGATGCCCGGCGTGGATCAAGGTAGAGGATGTTGGTGATTCCTGTAAGTCATCATTGGAATTTAGAAGAGGATCAACCCGCTTGAAAGGAAATTCGGTGAATGTGGTTACTTGGACGAAGATTAACAGATTGTGGTTACTAGAATGAGATGGGACCGACTGAGCATCCTTGAAGGAAGTTTGAATGGAAAGCTAATACAGAAAGAAGACTTAAGATTGTCGGGACGACAATCTAAAGAAAAAGGGGAGAGCAATGTTATGACCAGCGCGATTCGAGATGTTCGAATCGCGCATAGCAACCGCTGCAACTTCGCGGTTGTTATTGTATTTGTTTATCAGTCTAGTCCTGACAGCTGTTTAGCATAGACGTGTTTTATTCATGCGAGTTAATAAAGCCTTTAAGTAGTTCCTTTCTCTAATAAGGCGTGTATTTATTAATTCCCCGGCCCGATCATAACAATATATATATAACTTAATGAAGACGTATCCAGGTTGAACACAACTCCTTCATAGATATTTTGGTCAACTTCCTTGGTTCCCATGCCCTATCCACTCGACCATTGACCTTATGCGTTAACCAATCTTGGCACATCTTTTTCAGCATGATGTAGCCGTATTCTGAAAATTAAAATGAATATAAAGAATCTATGCTTTAAAAAACTATGGAATGAGTATAATACGAAAGAGATGAAGTGAGGTTAATGATATCCAGAAAAACTTTATTCACGTACAGATTATAATTAACCCAACCCCGTATAAAAACTTATGTATTTTAAAACACTTTTAAAAACTTATCTGATGGATTCAAAGTCCTGCTGAATTCCTGCAACCATTCCAACAGTGTTTCCTTGAGGCATCATCGGCACCGACAGAACATGAAAATTTTCAAGTCCGAACAACACTGAACTTGCATACAAACAGCTATTATGACTGCAGACTTCACTTACTAAAATATCTTTGCTTTCGTTAGGAAAATTGGATTTCCTATATGAAAAAGATAAATTGGAAAAGTAAAAAAAAATGCTGAGACAAAATGTATTCTTGAGATTTTTCTTAATTTTAAAATTTTTTAATTTCAAAAATCTCAAGAATACATTTCGTCTTAGAATTTTTTTTACTTTTCAAATTTATCTTTTTCAGATAGGAAATCGAATATATCTTTTGTTTTCTTTAATTTGCTGATTACTACTTATAGCGAAAATTATAAATATATTAATAATTATATTACTATTTAATTAAATAGATAAATGAAATAATAAAAAATGAAGTTACAAAATAACGACATAAAAGGTCCTCATTGAACCATCACTCATAACGTTATGGCCTCATGACTTGATGTTATTGTTTTCACTCCCCCCCCTACCCCAGCATACAAATTTAAGATATATATATATATATATATATATATATATATAAATACTCAGAGACGTGTTTTGAACTGCACTTTTCAAAAATGTTTATAAATTTAACGGCACCCCCACGGTTTTTCATTAAAAAATAAAGAAAGAAAAGACACATGATAATACCGATATCGCTTAAAATAGTCATAATTTCGATGTTCTCTTGCCATGGAAAAACTGCACCTTGCTCGAATACAACTGCACCAGTACCAGAATTGCGCGAAATGCAATGTTTATTGCAAAAGAATGATAAAATACAGTTCGGCATTTGCAGCATACGCGTGACACATTGGTGCTTGCGCAGTGAAAGTCGCTAGGGCTTTTTTCCCCTGAGGTTCGAAGTAAGTCATATATATGTAAACATTGCCATGTGCACAAGACTTTTGGGAGGTTAATATTATATTCTTTCGAAAAAGAGTAATAGTGTCATTATATTTAATTAAGCTGGTTTCAGCTATTACTCATTAGTATGGCACATAGTGTACTTAGAAGCCTAGAAGGAACTTCGAATCCAGTCATAGGATTTTGACAGTCCACGGTTATTTTGTAAACTATTCTGTGGTAACAGTCCAGCTGGACACCGGAATTATTTCTTGATCTCATTTTGATAATTTATTAAACAATAAAAATCTGTATAACAGAAAAACAGTTCAGTGCAGTTTCTATTAGTAAGCAGAACCATAGTTCCTTCAGCTGTGTCATAGTGTACAATCCCATCAATGAGAAGGAGAAGATCAAGCACTGATAGACGGAGCTGGCCAATGCCATGGCAAGTCTCAGTATGGAAGAGCAGGAAAATGCCATACACATGTTTCTCTACGTTGCTTCAGAGATCACTAATTACAAGAGAATGCACCTAGTGCTCTCGCTACAGATACATCTGTACAGTCACAAATAAAAGCTTTAGAATGTCTAATAGAATATATTTTTGATAGAAATGAATGTTTATTCATTATAATACCATGTGATTTAATTGTAAACGAGCTTCAGAAGTTTGCTGAGGATAAGAAGAACTGGCCGCACTGGGTAATTACGTCTATCCTGAAACAAGTTTTGTATCAAAATATAAGACTAATTTAATTTGTTTCAAAAGCTTGCGAAATTGATATCAAATTTCATAGATAGCTTTCGCAATATAGTCCAAATGATATCAATCATTGTATACTCTAAGATGTTACCACTTATTGAGCATTCAGAATATGATAATTACCTTGTTAGTCCATGACTGCTTAAGCGAAACACGTTACAATTTTCTTTGAAGGGAATTTATAGTCTTCTATATGATCCAGAATTATTGAAACCACAAACAAACCTTTAGAGATATGTTTCAGAACAATCGTACAGTAGAAATATGGTTTATTCTATGCTGAAATTGCAAAAACAGGTATAACTTTCTACTCTGCTTTGCAAGATTTTATATTTTGTTTTAATGTTTACTTTGTTGATTATGTTACTAGCAAAATTCCAGGTGCTAAACTTTAGAAGAACAACTTGTAGATCTGATGATTAGAAATATGGAAAAATCTGAGAATAAGCCCAGTCCTGCAGATAATATATACGGCGTAATAACTAACTATTGCCATGGTTACATCTTTCTTCGCAGTTAATTCATTATGTCATCTTTCAATTTGTCAGTTTTCCAAGTTTTATCGTGGCTATTCATGACAAAGTAAGTTTACACAATAATCAAGATAAATTAATTAATTTAGTAACAATTAGATTTATTTAATCTTACCTTGTTAATGAGTTTATTTCTAGTTAGCTGGTAGAAAATGGAAAAATGCAAGAGATCATTTAGTGTGGGTTCTATTACAGTTTGTCTCTGGAAGTATACAAAAAAATCCTGTGAGTTTTTTAATCTTTTTTTTAATTATTAATTCTGTGCAATGCTAATGATTTCTTCTTATTTTGAAGCTAACCACTTTCTTACCAATCTTCAAACTTTATGATCTATTGTATCCAAAAAAAGATCCTTTGCTTGTATGTACCTGATTTAATGCACATAAAATGCATGCACAAAATGGCTTGGATTTGTATTTGGTTACATCAATACCGCATAACTTCAAAATACACAATGAGTAATGCTTAATAATTAAATTGCTTCATTTTCTTAATTTTATTATGATAATGAAAATTATTCTAATTTTAATATTGTATACATCAGATTTGTTCAACATGCAGTAACACAACCAAATATTACTATCGGTTCAGATTATAGAACAGTGCTACTTTGCAACGCATATTCTACACAAATAGCTAACTGTTTCGCTCGGTCAATAAATGTTTTATTTGAATCAATTCAAAAGGTATAATATCTTAAAAATAATGACTGTCCTTGAATCAATGTTTTTTAATTTTATTTTATAAAAAAAAAATAATTTCGTTAGATTAAATGTACATTATATAATTTTATACAAATATTTCTTGATTTCACAGAGCCATCCACAACCTCTACAAAATTTGCAAAGCAAAACATCTATAGTTCATCACCCTACTACACCTTTATCAATGTCAACCTTTGACTCGTCGATTGTTCACGCAAAACTGAACCTAATTCATAATATCGTTCACCACATGATAAACAATACACACTCAATAAGCAATATGACACTTTCCCCTGCTCTTGTTGAAACATACAGTAGATTGTTAGTTTATTAAAAGTATTATGAGTAAGTCATATTTCTTATTGCATTCATAACTTTGTAAATGATATTTCAAGTAATATTTTCACTAATTTTCCAGATCAGTTCTTACCAACAATTTTCAAAGCTCACACATGGGGCACTCTTTATATTCTTTTATATATGTTTAGTTATAGAATGCATCATATTCAACCAATCTATAGAGTACAAATATTGAGCCACCTTCATATTCTTGCTAGTGTTTCACAAACGAATCAAACTCAACTACATTTATGGTAAACTGGCTTGAAATCTAATTTTTTGTTGTTTGACAAATTTTATAAAAGTATTTTAATTGTTAGTGTTTAAAGTACTGCATTACGTTTGATTACTGGACTGAGTTCTGCCAAAGTCTAACTGCATCTTTCAAGATTTCTTTGTGAACCAAAAACACTGATCTCTGCCGACTCCGAAGAACTTAATAGGGCACTAGTGCTTACACTTGCTAGATCAATACATATTACAGGTAAATGATAATTTTCGAATTCTTTAGCTATACCTAAACTGGCAACACATGTCTGAAATACATCTTTGTTTAGGTACCGGAGCAGATACTGTATGCGGTACGTGGTGTAAAGACATACTTAATACAATCGTGCAAAATATGCCTTATTCGTGGGCAGATCACATTTTGCAATGTTTTCCCCTATTTTAAGTGAATTCTTTCAAGAGAATAATGTTCCTAAAGAGGAGAAACAATAAATAAAGGTTTGTAATTTTATCGTATAGAATCTTTTGATTAATGAATTTATTTTAATCCAAAATTTTGTAGCAGAAAGCCTTGAAAGCAGAATATAGAAATTGGGTGTCTATGAGCAATGAAAATTATATAATCGCTCAATTTTCCGTATCTGGTTCATCACCATTGTTCCTATGTTTACTGTGGAAAATGATTATTGAAACTGATCGTATTAATCCCATAACAAATAAGTTATTATGGATATACATTGATTCTATGTTTAATCTTTAAATTAATTATTTAAAATTTTTATGAAATTAATATAATTTACTCATTCTAGAATATTAGACAGAATAAGAGCCGGAGCATTGTCAGCTTATCTCAGGAAATTCTGTGATTACATTGTCTTTGAAGTTTCGAACATAGCTACCGATGGATTGTATGTTAAGAAAGGTATTGATAGGCTGGTGTTGTGTTTAAAAAGCGGAATCCTTTAGCTAATTAGTATACGTTTCATATGCAAAATCTGTAAGAATGAATCTGTTTATTTTAGGCTTTAAGAACTCTAGAAGGTAACGAGGCGCAAGATTGTTTCTTCATAATTCAATTATTATTGCTGAAAGCTGCGGAATTCCGTAATCAAGTAGCTGAGTTTGTCAAAAAGAACTCATCGAATCATCGGAAACAATCACCTATACCGAAGATATACATATTTGAAGGTAGCGCATCATATGATTTCCCACAAATTGAAGATTTTGAAGAGATGGAAAGTCAGGAAATTTTCTTCTCCGGTGTATTAGCTACACAGGTCTAATTAAAAAAGATAATCGATGAAGATAAGTTGGAAATTAAAAAGCTTAATGAAAGTTTAGCTCATAGACTTCCATTACCTTCAGAATGGTACGTAGATTTTTAATTTTTATTTTTGAAAAATAAATAGTACCATAAACAAATAATGAAAATATACGTTTTAAAAGTCTGGTAGAGTGATCATCACACCGATTACGGGTGTTTCGATAAAACAAGTAGTAACTCCAGCCAATGTGCCCCAAGACATTAAAAATATGGAGAGCTCTGCGATCGAAACTTTGATATCTCTTACTGGCCAGGATACCAAACCAGTTACAAGAGTTCCAAGTCCTGTGATATCGTCAGCTCCAGTTGCAGTCGACACTAATATCATTAGAAACTTGCGAACTATGTCGGATAGGTACATAAACAATGAACGAATATTAAAAGAATCTGAAAAAATCGAGATGTTTACTAAAACTCCAACTAGTGAATCTGAAGAAGAGGAAAATTTGGAGGTCAGACTGCACCTTGCTCACGACGCGACGTTATCAGCCTCTGCATGAAACCCCTGATTTTCAGGTCATCTCAGGATTCTCAGGTTTCTCGTTCAGCCAACGCCGCTCTTCACAAGGGTAAAAGACAGCTGCAGGCCTTTTGTTGAGATTTACAATAATGGAGTCTCCTAATAACTTCTATTCCCCAAAGTACTCTACGATTCTTTTTTGCAGGTTTTCTCAATAAAACGCGCTGAATACGAGTAAATGAAGCTCTACGGCATGATGGAGGGAAAAGTATGCCTGATATTGGGTGACACTACGGTCTGGGGTGACATCAGAATGATCTATCACGCGCGTCAACAATTAAGCAGAGTAATTGGTATCAATATCGCAGCGCTGCACTTTCACACGAACTACGTGCCCCTTGGCGACTGCTGTCTCGTTTTCGACAAGAAAGACCTCGACAACACTCACAAGATCGGCGGCAAATTCAAGGTCACTGTAAACGCGATGATCGGTGAGAACTGACACCTTGGGACCTCGGACCTACTGAATCAAGCAATCAACAATAATCAAGCACCTCCGGCCAGCGCGAACCTGGATATTTTCGGTTCGAGCTCTATTCAAGCCGAGGCGGCCTCATTGATCGAAAGTAATAATGATCTCCTACGCGGCTTTCGAGTTTTTCCTCTGCACCACCTACTACTCCAATTGTCAATGAGCCTGTAACGAACGATTTACTGCTGTTTGGTCAGAGAGGACGGTTGGCTTCTAGCTTTTTTTGCAGTTTAAGCGACGATGGCCTAGATTCGGAAAGTGCAACCCGATCAGTTACACCCAGTACACAAGATGATGCGACACCAACGCCAGGTAAAACTCCTCTTTCAATGAACCACATTGTTCAAGTAGACACGTCCGATTATGTTCCAACGCTGCCAAGACTTCAGGACATCGCTCTCCATGAATTGCAACAACAAACTCAGCAAGAAAACATGTAGATGGTCATGCGATAGTCACTAATTATCAGCAAAGACCTAATTGTTAATTTTATATCGCTTTCATCAATTGATTAAGTATACATATCATACACACACAATTTCGTGTAGCTGAGCGGCGAAAATATATTTGTATTGGTATTATAATTATATTAGGTATGTTACATAGATTCAAAAACGTAGTTTGTGAGCTTTGAGTAATTGCGCGCGCATTTGGTGTAGTTAATTATTTATTTTGTCTTCCTGATAATGTAAGATTCGTAATTGAAATTCGACAAGAAATCCAAGTACGTCTTCTGCTAAATGCATTTTTTTAGGATAATATTAACAATGATGACTGTGTGAACTTAATTATAACACGTAAAAGTTGAGAAAAAAAATCATTTATGTTGTAAATTATTTGAACCGTGTATGAATACATAAGTGGGGGCTAGCATTGGGGAATACGCAAGCAGGAGCACCTTTCACCGCTTCTCACGCTTCCAAACATATATTTAGTTTATTTAACGGAAAAAATGTAATTGCTTGCTTTACAAAGAATTCTTATGTAGGAAAATACATGACTATGTATTTATGTATGTTGTAACGTGGAATTTTCCCGCCCGCACGGGAATCCCAGTTAGTATACAAGTATTTATATTTGCGCGGCTATCTTCCTTTCTCCAGCTCGTGATGTTCCTGCAGATGATGGAAAACGGGAAAGTGGTGGCAATTAGGTTTACAAATTATTAACACCAATATTTAAAAATAATAAACACAAATATATTGTAATCCCTCTCTATACATGTCGATGCGGCAAACAGATTTAATTGTGATTTGACTTATAAAAACATGGGCACGCGGCCAAATTACTAACTCCACAGCCGCTCGGAGAAAACCTGGAAAGGACCACGAAAATTTCCTCTACGGATGCCTCTAAAGAAACAAGAAGGGAAAACTGGCGTCCGCTGAAAATCCCGCGAAAAGATCCTCTACGATTTTACCGCCATAGCAACCGGAATAACTGCTCCACTCTGCAATCTCGAAAATGTCCTCCACGCTCCTAATCCTCTATCTAATTCCCGAACTACTCGACCATATAAAAGAACACATAAATTTACAATGAAGTTTACCAAGTATTTCCTTATCGCTGTCGTCGACTCAATTCCTCCAATTTCCTTTTCCTCCAAAAATCCTCCAATTTCCTTTTCCTCCAAAAATCCTCCAATTTCCTTTTCCTCCAAAACAACCGATGGACTCCAACCAAAAGAAAAAAACTCAAAGAGAGAGACGGGATAATGCTCCCCAAGCTTCTTCCAAAAACCTCCAAAATGTCGGCGCCAACAGAAATCAACCTTTGCACTGGGAAAGCAACTGAATACTCCAATGGCCCAGGACGGAATGGCCGAGGCCAACGCTCCGATCGAGGAAGGATGCCGCGTTTTCCCACTCGACCTCCTTCTTCACGGAAGCGCAAGCCCGGCCTCCAAAATTACATCATTGGTCCTCTTTCCTAGAAAAATCCCCTATTGGCCATTAATATACCACCACTAATTTATTCCTCTATCCGTGATTTCCTCCAGCGCCCTCTTTTCCAAATCCAATTTAATCATCGGTTAGAAAATCAATTAACGTCCTCTATTATTTCCTTTAATATGCAAATTCGCGCCCCCTTTATGGATATCGATCAATCAATCAATCATGTCGATATCCATTCAGTGGCTCCACCTATAGATAATCCTCAAGCCGCGCGATATTTGAAAATCCTCTATCATCCTCGAGTAAACCATAGCACTACATATATCGAGTCCTAGCCCGTATATTCCTCTATACGTCTCTATGACGTCCGCGAGTTAACGTAAAGTCAACTCTGAACGCTCCAAACGCCGTCAACTTCGCGCCACTATATCCCTCTCACTCTCTCTCAAGCGCGCACTATCTCTCTCTCTCTATCTCACACACGCTCGACTCCCACTCTCTCGCTCACGCTCACACTCGCGCTCTCCCCTCTACACACCGCCGCATGCATGTAACCGCGTGCGCGCGGCCGCCGGCTCGCTTCCTGCCATGCCCCCTCCCGAGCGCCAACGCGCCGCGCAGGTGGGACTCGGGAGCTCACATCCTGCGCTCCGCACGCGGCCGGTCAGAGGCAACTCCTGCGAGCGCCACCGAGCGCTGGCTCCGCTCCAGGAGCTGTCAACTCGCCGAGAGTAAGTCAGCTGGCCGTGCAACAATGATCACGACGCAGCAATAATTATTGCTACGTCGCAATGTATGTATTGTACGTATTGTACTTTGATGTGCAAACATCCATTACGAACTTTAAATTTTGAACTGTCAGAACGTTTGGAGTTTGTTGTTGTATACAAATTTAAAAAATTTAAAAAAAAGTATTAGTACTAATTATTATATCATCAAGCGTGTATATGTATAGTACATGAATTTTTTATTTGAGACTAGTGATTTGTTCTTAGAAATGCAAGACAATGCAATAAACGTTTTTATATAAAATTAATAAATAGAAAAGTTACGCGAATGACAAAAACATGTCTTTATAAGTAAAATAATGAAATAAATCCGTGTCTTTTTCGTCCAGCCAATTCCATATAATAGTGTACGTGATATTTCTGGGTGCACAATACCATATCAGCTATAGTCCATGCCACTTTAACAGAATATATTCTATAGATAACTTTTGTACTTTCCTATCTTCAGACAAAATATGTACAAACTATTGTGATAAAAATACGTAATCTCTATTCGTATACTTTAAAAGTTTTAAAAAATGCAGACATTGGAAACACTTCAAAGAAATTGTTCACTGCGTTTTGCTGTGTGCCTCAAAATCTCTGTGTAAAAAAATAGGTTGTTACAAACAAGCTTGCTAAAATTTTGGACAGATATTGTTCTGTTGTATGAATCAACTGTAATGTTATTGTATATTTAATGCTAAATCTTACTGATTGAAACAATGCGTGTTAACGTTTTCGCAGCTCTACTTCTCAAATGCGTCATTAATGCTTGAGTTAATTCGGACTATTGACAATGTCGACTTTGCTGCACAGGTAGACATGTTAAATAACAAATTCGAAATCAAAGTTATAATAAACTTACCAAAAATTTTAATTTAAAAAAATATATATTTATTTTTTCTCCTGTGATATATAAAACATAGGTACTTAATCTTGAGTAGTAATATTTCTGTAACATCTCATGTTTAAATTTCGTGACAAAAGCAACTTTTGACCGACATTCGGGACATTATATACCTATTACCTATATATATGTATTGTAAGCACTGCACTCCAATCAGTATTTTGGAGCAATGCTCTACAAGAGAGAAACGCTTAAGAATATTCTATTAAATTCTAGAAAATAATACGTAATTGAATATGTTATAAATAATATCAACAATTTTCTTGTAATTATAAACTAAACTGTTCGAAGAAATTAATAGCACCATACATTAACTTATGTAGTATCGGTAACAAACATTTTTTTCCAACCTAAAAAATCTTCATATTATATACAAACATAAAATATCAAACTAATTTTCATATTGCGTGATTTTTCTGGTGCAGGTGTCATCTTATTTTTATATATATATCATTACTCATTTCCCATGTATTGTTTAATTTTCTGCAGCAACAAACATAGTCGCCTATTCCACATGGAGTGCTAGGAGGTTGAAATTCTATGATGCCAGATAAAATAAAAGAATGTCCAGCTACTTTTATTGAAGTAGGTATGTCTTTTAAATTAGATTTTATATCTTTTAAATTAGATCTTGATAGCTGAACATAGGCATCGTCTGTATCGATGGCTAGATATTGTCTTAACGATTTTGTAAGAAGAAGGCTTTTTCTATTGCAGCTGTAACAGTACATATATTTGTCATTAAAATATTCTTGTAAAGCATATTCCAATGTTGAATAGTTATGCTCTTGTACGATGTTGATATTCGGTAGTGGTATACAACATTTTTCAACACGATTCAATTGTTTGCAGTCTGTGCATTTTGTTACATAATTCATACACGAATATTTGGACATTAGTTTTGTAAACATTTTCTTTATATTTGCTTCGCAACGAATAACACTATCCTTTGGTGTAAAAAATGAATTTGATATATGTGCTCTTCTTGCATATAATGCAGCATTGACGCCAGATATGGCATATTCTTTAATTAAACTTGCATAGCAGAGAGACTGATAACTTGATCTATCATTCGTGTTATTATCTATACAGGGTGTCCAAAAAGTATCGAAACACGCCTAAAAAGTTTTCAGAGAACATATTTTTGACCTGGGTCAAGGTCATTTCCGTAGTAACTTTTGACGGTCGATCTAATGGTGACCTTGGATTTGACCTTGGACCTTGCCATCAAGGTCATTTCAAAGTCACTATGATTTGTTTAAATGGGAACACCCTATTTTGACATCGGCAAACGAAAGAGCGGAAAATTTTACGTTCAGATATGTATTAAGGTCCAAGGTCAAGGTCACCTGTGAAGGTCGTAGCAAGGTCAAATTGTATTTGCAGGGAATTCTTGCAGAATTAGCAGTCAGAAGAAAGGTAGATGACCTATGTTTAGCGTTACCCAGGAACAACGACGTGGACGTAATAGGATAATGTTCCCTTTGGGGTGCTTGATTAACGTGAGTCCCCTTGCCTCTCACGATGGGGTGCTTGTTTTACGTAAGTCCCCTTGCCTCTCACGATGGGGTGCTTGTTTTACGTGAGTCCCCTTGCCTCTCACTTTAAATATTTAGCGTAAATGCTCGAATTGTTCACCATTCACTTCTTGACAGTAAGCTAATCGATGGTAAAAAGCATTAACAACATTTTCTATCGCTTCAGGACTAATATTTGCTGATTCTAATTCAATCCTCTCTCGTAGCTCGACTAAATTTGTGGGCTTTGTTTTGTATACTCGATCTTTTAAATAGCCCCAGTAAAAATAATCAAGAGGTGTCAAATCAGGTGATCTGGCTGGCCATTCAATTGTGCCCCTTCGTCCTATCCACCGATTAACAAACACTGCATCTAAAAGATTGCGAACATCACGTGCATAATGAGCTGGTGCGCCGTCTTGTTGGAACCATGTGTTCATAAAGTTGTCTCCTGCTATTCTTCTTATCGCAGGCACGATTTGATTGCGTAGCATTTCTTCATAGTTTTCAGCATTTAAGTTGCCATCAATAAAAAACGGACCTACGATTCTGTTATTGAATATGCCTGCCCATACGTTTAATTTTTCTGGGTATTGTGATTTATCTTCTCGTGCCCAATGTGGGTTTGTTTCTGCCCAATATCTACAATTGTGTCTATTGCAGGTTCCGTCAAGTTGAAATGTCGCCTCATCTGAAAAAACAATATTTGATGGGAAGTTAGGATTTTGCACTATACGTGTCATCATGTCATCACAAAATTCAACGCGACGATCAAAGTCATCTTCATTAAGTTTGTGAATCAGTGTGACTTTGAATGGATGAAAGTTAGCATATTTTAGTATGTTATGAACAGATGACTTACTTATATTGTGCTGTTGTGAAATTCTACGGGTGGAACTATGTGGATCCTCAATGAATGATAACAAAACATCCAGGGAAGTATCATCGTTTGTTGCTGACTTTGTTTTTCCTGATTTTGTTACAATAAGTATGACTTAATAATTCTATTGTTGCATCAAAGGAACAAGTGTTTAAAATTGAAATTTTGTGTCCATTTATTGATCTAGGCTGTAACAAATTGCCATTTTGAATTACACTTTTTCCTTTAGGTTTTTTTTGAGACTTCTGAAGTTTTATTAAATTTTCAGGATCTGGTGTAACATATGTGCCACACTTCTGCAAGCTCAATTCTTTTGGAATAACATCATTGTTTTCAACATCTAATGAAGAACTTAATGGCACTTGACTACAGAAATCATCAAAATGATTACTTGTATGAGCTTTATCATTAGATAAACGATTATCAGATATATTTAAATTGCTTTGAATATTATGATTGTTAACTTCTGCAGATTTTTGATTTAGTTCTATAAAAAGATCTGATGATGTTTCTATTTTGAAGTAATTATGATCATCATTTGATTCATTTAGTCCTTTACTGATATGGTTACCAATATGTTTATCATGAAAGTCAGTATCTTCATGTGACAACTGTATTTCATCTTTATTTAATTCAAAATCATTTTTATGTGTGAATAAACTTTCTGTCGTATATCCTGACCCAGTCAGTTCTAAAATTTCTTCACTTATGATGGAATCAAATATAGATGACAGTTCTGGAGCACATTCTTCTGTATACTTATCTTTCCATCTTTCCACAGCATAAAGGTATTCATTGTCATCTTTGATCAACTTCTTTTTTGAGACCATTTCATTTAATTTTAATTTATTTAAGGCTGACTGAGCCAACTTCATATCATTGTCAATTTGTCGACAAAATAATATCAATAACTTGTCTTCTCTAAGTGGACCGTTTTCACAAACTGTCTCCTTAAACTGACTGAAATATCCTTCAACTCTTGCAGAAGAGGCAATATTGTCAGGGTTATTAATGTATGGGTTGCGACAAGGCGCCCATACACTAACATGTACGCACACCTTACGCAACGCCGTGCACGCACACAAGCATGCGAGCGCACGGCAACGCGAGAATCGAGGCGGCAGGAGCCGCACACGTAACCGCGAGAGGGGAAAAGAGGGAAAGAGAATAGGAGAAAGAGAGAGACCGACGAATACGAGTCGGCAATGTAAATAAAGCGCGAGAGAAAGAGAAGAACTAGAGAGAAACAACAGGAGACGCGACAGTGCGTTAGAAGACGCTGCCGCGTAATTAGGAGTGGGGACTCGAAGAAAGCGCGAAGAAGCGACCACGCCAGGCAGATTACCCTTTGGCCTTCGACCCGAGAGGACCGCTCTCGATTGCCTCTATAAATCGGCAACGGTCATCAACCGCCTGCTGGGAGGCCCACGCTGCAGCACGGCCCAACCATCGCCCGCCAGCCTCGCCTCCCAGGGAAGTCGCCCAGGGCCTACCAGGGGGACCCCGGCCCGGCCGCCAGCAATCGCCGAGCTATCTCCGACTCCAGCCCGACCGCCACCGACGCCGAGACGAGCCCCGGAGGAGACTAACAACGTGGCCACGCAAGCGAGCTCCTCGACGGCGCCGACCAGCATGTAGCCCCCCCCCCTTACTAGCACCTGACGAATCCGTCGCCCAGCTCGCCAGACAAGCGGAGCAGCCGAGCAAGGGTCCACAGGTCAGGTAAACAATCTTTTGTGGTCGCGCCTCCTCTCCAGCGCGGGCTCGCAGCTAGGAGCAGCCTACAAGAAGCCAGGCAGGAGCCGCGTCACAAAATGGCGCCCTTAACGTGGTTAATACTATCGCGAACAATCGCGAAAACAGCGTGTACGCAATGTGCAATTTTTTTCAAGCGATTATAACGCGATAGCGGCAAAACCAAAAATTTTTTTCAAAAAAGACGCGGATTCAATCTGTAATCAATTCATATCGCGAAAACACGAAAAACGTCATATGTCGTCATCGCGAACGAAAAGCGAACACGAGATCAGGGATAGCGTAGGCTCCCCACACACCCCCAAAAATAGCATTTGAGTGCGCAAAATCGAAAATCACAATCGTGAAAACATTAGAAAATTTTTAATTTAATTTCAATTCGAGGAATTTTCGGCAGAAAATTCCATCGAGAACGAGCACACTCGAAGCCATAGCGAGCGTAAACACCGCACAGCGGTAAGCGAGCGCAGCGATCTCGTACGACCGCTAATCCTCACAGGAAAACAAAAGCGTCGGCAGACACTTTTGCGAGCCTCGAGGATAATTCCGAGAACACGCGCGTGAGTGAAGGTATGAATGGCAATAATAAACGAACATTGTACGAAGACAATTTTCGATTCAAAATAATACGAGTGTTTACCGTATTATAATATTTGCCAATACATATATATACATATACTATATAATATATACACATACACAGCACACACAGCGCGAATCCCCGAATAAAATGGACGAGACGATACAGAATAAAATCGACGAATTCCTCAAATCAATAAACACGAGCGAATTGAATACGGCACTGAATGCGCTGTTATTGTCTACGGACGGTACAATAACCGACAAATTACATCGGCTATGCCGACGGTTACAAAATAAATACAGCGAGAACGATTTCAAGCCTATGTTTTCACCGACAGGGAACGCGCCGAAAAAGCGCGACGACGCATTGTCCGATTTTCTTGCAAATCTCGAATTCCAAACGGACAACGAGTACTACGAAGATAACGCACTCCTGGACGCCAGGAACGTGACAAAACGCAAAGAAAACCCGAAACCGAAAAACATACTCACTCCAGAGAACGTGAATAATTTTGTAACTGTAACAACGCCGGAAGGAGATGTACTGAAAATACCGTCTTCGGTATCGAACAAATACACAAATCCGGGCGGCGGCGAAAATTTATACGAAGGAAACGCGAGGAATTTCGCGGAAGCAATGTCGACACCGAACGCGAATGATCACGCGAGGGTGTGCGGTGGACAAAGCGCGGAAACGGCATATTTAAAACAATTCGAGAAACTAGTGCTGATGAATGAGCAATTATTGGAGCCAAAGCGATGTCCAAAGCCTCCAGCGCGAAAGATCAGATCCCGCAACGCGTAGAGACACGAGCGCGACAAAAACGTGAGACGTATCGAAAGCAGTAGCATCGAGGAATTTTAAATTCAGCGGCGACGGGAAAGGGCTGACAATCGATCAGTTTTTACAACCCATATCCGAGTGCAGCGACACTGCAGCCCTGTCCGAAACCGAATTATTAAGAGCCCTTCCATTGCTACTAAAAGATCCAGCGTTAAACGTATATAGAGTGAATAAAGATAAGTGGCGCACGTGAGAACAATTCGTCGACGACATCTGAGCGCAGTTTCGATCCGAAAATTACGCAAAGGATTTCGAAGACAAAATCCGTGCGCGCAAGCAAGGGCAGGATGAAACAATGAATAATTATATAAATGCGATGCTCGCTCTTTTTAGTAGATCCCCACAAGATTGGCCGGAAGAAAGGAAAATTAAAAGAATTTATAGTAACATGCGAGGCGAATTTTTCACAATGCTACAGCCGTTCAAAAACGGGAAACTCGATACGTTTATCGAACAAGCGCGCGCAATCGGGAGAGCATACGAGACGGGCTTGAAGGCGAACGAAAGTCGGAAAGCAGCCAATACTGCAACCATCGACGTGACAGAGTACGCGAAAAATAACACAGCGCCAAGCGCGGAAATAAGCGCGGTATACGTCCCGACGATGGAAGAATTCACGAAAATATTAAATAAAGAATTAGGAAAAATACGTGAATCATTTAGTAAGGCGCTAGCAAACCGAAACAATCAAGCACCGATTCCTCAACCGAGCGCGAACGCACAGGCGAACGCGTCGAACACGGGAAATTCCAACGCGGACAGAGGTAGAAGCAACCAGAATCGGGGTGGCCAAAATAATAAGAATAACCGCACCGAGATGAACAATCAGACCGAAGAGACCGGTAGTTCCGGAAGCAGTCCGAACAATAACAATAATATTAATCGCGCAGGTTATCGCGGCAGGGGTCGCGGCCGAGGCCGTGGAAATTATAATTCGAACCAAAATCGAAATACCCCTGTACCGACGAACTCCGTCGAAACCGAAGAAGCGGGAAACGAGGAAACGGCAGTGAAACTGAGGCCGATACACTAGCCGATGCTCGCGAGGTCTCGAAAAAACGCGAGGGGACGAATCAGTACGACTCAAAGCGGACCAGCGATAACGCGCGGAATGCCGTGGACGTACCGGACACGGGAAACCCGGGGAAATACGCGTGATATTGGCTGAAACTAAGAATCGACAAAACAGAGCTCACGGCTTTGGTCGATATCGGCGCCGCACATACGATAATAGGGAAACAAGGGATAGAGATAGCTAAGCGATCCGGCATAACGATCAAACCTTCGACGGTCAAAAAAGCCATAATGGCTAATGGCTCATCAGAGCCTATCGAAGGCGAGATAACAGTGCCAATCGAAATAGCTGGGATACGAAAATCCGCGCAAATTCTCGTCATCCCAGGAATTCCATCAAATTTCATTCTCAGACTCGACCTAATACGCCTGTACGGTATGCAAATTAATGCACAGCGCGATTCGTTTACTTTACCCGATCTTCCGAATGAAACGGAGATAGCGTTCGACATGTGGTCAATTTCTTGCGAGGAAAAAACGAACATCGCGAGCTGCGGTATATCCGAAATCGCGAACAACGAAAGAATACAACTCGAAAATTTATTCAACAAACTATTGCCACATGACGAGAACAAATCGAAAATTTTAAAATCAACCGACCTAATTGAGCACGAAATTCAATTATTACCGGGCACACGCCCGATAAAACAAAGATATCACCCGGTCTCGGTCAAAATGCTCAAAATACAAAACAAATAGCTCGACAAGTTAATCGAACAAGGCGTAGTCGAAAAGTCGCATAGCCCGTGGAACAGCCCGATAGTCATGACGAAGAAAGACGACGGCACACACCGAATGTGCGTAAATATGCAGAAAGTCAATGACGTTTCAAAAAAAGACGCATACCCTCTACCGTACATGGACGTAATTTTGAACAAATTGAAACGCGCGCGATATATTACAACAATCGATCTAAGCAGCGCGTATCATCAAATTAGACTAACGAAAGAATCTAAAGAAATTACGGCTTTTACGATACAGGGACGCGGCCTTTGGCAGTACACGCGACTACCCATGGGTTTGAGTGGCTCAGGGGCGACATTTCAGCGCCTTCTTGAAAACTTGATCGGCGATCTAGAACCTTACGCGTACAATTATCTAGACGATATAGTGCTCGTAACGGAAACGTTCGACCAGCACCTCACGCTGCTAGAAAAATTAATTAAACGCATTATCGATGCCGGGCTGACTATCAACCGCACGAAAAGCAAATTTTGTAGAAACGAGGTAAAATTTCTCGGCTTCCTAATTAACGAGAAAGGGCTAATGATAGACCCAGAAAAAACGCGAGTGATCGAAGATTATCCGCGCCCAAAAACACTGCGACAGCTGCGCAGATTTCTGGGAATGGGCTCATGGTACAGAAAATTTATTCGAAATTATTCTGATATCTCTAAGCCACTCGAAAAACTAAAAACCGAGGGGAAAAAATTTACTTGGGCGGAGGAGCATGAGAAATCATTCCTTGAAATAAAACGCCTAATAAACGGAGCCCCTTTACTACACAGACCGGATCCATCTGTAAAGTTCATATTGCATTGCGATGCATCGAACACAGGGCTCGGTTCAATGATCACTCAGATCATAGGCGATAAAGAATATGTAATACGCGAGCCGCGCGCTTCGAAAAGCCGAGCTAAATTATAGCATGACCGAGCGCGAATGTCTCGCGGTGAAATACGCGATCGAAAAATTCTGACCGTACATCGAAGGTGACACGTTCACCGTTGTGACAGACCACTCGGCATTACAGTGGCTGCTCAAGAAAAAAGAGCCGGTCGGAAGATTAGGAAGATGGGCGGAAGAACTTCGATCACACGATTTCGACGTAATACACAAGCGCGGGAAACACAACGTGGTCCCCGACGCATTGTCGCGCTTATACGAAAGTGAAGACGCGGCAGACGAAAATTCGCCGACAATCAGTGCAATCGGAAATAAAAATAAAACGACCGATAAATGGTACAAAAACCGAATTTTCCAAATACTTAAAAACCCAAAACGATTCAAAGATTGGAAAATAAATAACGGGAATATATATCGATTCAAACCTACAAAAGATATCGATGATATTATACCCGACCTCGACGCGTGGAAACTATTCCTAAAGATAAACGCGAGAGAATCCTCGAGGAAACGCATCTAGAGCCAACCTCAGGACACTCCGGCGTAGAAAAACATACAAACGCCTTGCTCAGTCCTATTATTGGCAGGGAGCATATAAGAACACAGTCCGTTTTATGCAAAATTGCACAATCTGCCAACAAATTAAAACCGAACAACGCGTGCAAATAGGATTAATGGGCTCACGCGAAGTCGACCGACCGTGAAAAATAATCGCGGCAGATACAATGGGAGAATTCCCAAAAAGCAAAAACGGGAATCAACACTTACTCGTATTTGAAGATTTGTTTACACGATTTATCATATGCGTGCCATTGCGAAAGAAAAACGGCGAGAGCGTCAAAAACGCACTCGAAAATATTATCTGCGCGCAATTCGGCACACCGGAAATTTTCTTGACCGACAACGGCAAGAATTCGTGAACGATACAATCAAGCAATTTTTGCCGCAA
>JACCIB010000886.1:0-73719 GCA_018906965.1 Philotrypesis tridentata
AGAGTGTCACTACTTTTAAAAGGTATATAATATGTAAATTACAAAGAATAGTTAACATCAACTAAATAATTAATAAATTTAAAATATTAATGTACATTTGCTCATGGATTATTGTATTAATAATAATAATTATTTTTTAGACATTATCTGTAGAGTAAATAGTTTTTTAGATCATGATTATTTACTAAGAGATCTATCTTTTCCACACCACCCTCGAGGTAAATAGAATAGCGCGTTTTTTTCCTTTATTGACACTAAATTTATGTTAACTTCCATAATGAATTGTTTGGCAAATAAACATCAAAGAAATCTGTACGTCTAAAATTATTGCTAATTACTTAACTGATAACTGCTTTCTTGAAAGCATTTGTACGTTACGTATACTATTGTCATGCAGACCATGAGTGATATAGCATTTTAATATTTATACAAGTTTATATCGTATCCTTCACAATTGTTCAATCTATATTATGGAATAATGAAAATAATATTTAGAATAAAAAGAAGTATATGTAAGTTAATTTCCAATATCCCTATCATTCTTTATGATAGATGTATTATCATTTTTAATGCAACCCACCTAATTCGGTAAACGTTTAGAAAACTGTAATCGAATTCAAACTTTATGAAAACCTGTAAAAAATAGTGTCAGTAAAGTTGTGGTATCCCCTGTATGACTTTCACATAAATACTTACACGGTTGACATCAAAAATTTAGTGTCAATATTGAATATTGTCATTTAGCAAACAAGTTATAGTTTGTTAAATATATTCTAAATTGAGTTCTATTGAGTTCTATTGAGTTCTGTTCTAAATTGAATTGAGTCATTTAGCAAACAAGTTATAGTTTATTAAATATATTCTAAATTTATAGCTTTAAGGTAAGATGTATTTAAAGCAATCAGCTACTAACGTAGTGTTTATTTATGAACTGCAATATATACACTAGAGTGACCTAACCAGGCATGGCCAAAAAATTCCATTCCGTTATGATCTGTTGAATGTATATAGATAATATAAATTGTCAAGCCAGTCACTTAGAGGGATAATCTAAGAATTTTCCAGTTGATACGACTCAGCAGTTTTGAATTATTGAATTTTGAAATTTCTAATCTCTGATTATCTCAATACTGCTAAACTATACCATCTTCAAAATTCTTATACTATTCCTCTAAGTAGTGGGCTTGAAAACTTGTATGATCTTTTTACCTTTTAGGAAAAGAGACGCTCAACCCACATTCTGGAAACTGCCTGAACTCTGGGCATTCTGAAAATTAAAAATAACTATTTTTGAATTGAGTAAATCAATCAGAGGGATAGCATATGAAATTTAAAGTTAATCGTCTAGACCAATTTTTAGCTCTTCGATTTTGAATGCCTTATATGATGATTATTTTGAAATTGGTCTATATCGTAAACTTCAAATTTCTCATGATATCCCTCTGATTGGTATGTTTAACGAAAACTTAGTTATTTTTAATTTTCAGAGTGACCAAAATGCTTCTGAGTGATTCTACGTATAAACCTTTTAAGCCTTAAAAACAAGTGTACAGCTTGATCGATCATCAATATCGAAGACACAAACATTTGAAAAGATAGCTTAACTCATTATAAAAGAACCTGTGAAAGTCCCAGAATATCACAGGTCTTGGTTTCTCTGTGAGAAATAAATATAACAGCTCATTTATTAAAAAGCACAAGTTTATTAAAAATGACTTGTTAAAAAAATGTAGGTAAAACAGTGAAATATTAGCGTAATCCAGAGAAATTTTGTTGCACGACATTATAAAAATACTATAGAATATCCCTATACATTCAGTTTTAACATTTATAATAATTAAAATAAACTAATCAAGATTTTGTACTTTGAAAAGCGCACCCGGGTGCCATATACTCCATATGTAATAGTTTCAAGGTTATTTGACTTATATAAAAGTCAATAAACCATTAATTATAATCAATACATCCATGCTCATTAATCATTTTTATTTAGTTTCATTTAAAAATAAATTTTAAAAAATATTTTTGAAGACAGAGCAAATTAAGCTCTAGCAGAAGGAACTATCTTTCCATCTCTCTCTAATAAATGCATAAATGTACCAAAATTAGACTTTGGAACAATTTAAAAAATTTTTAGGAAATATTGACGGTAATTTAAAAACAAAATAAAACACTTTCTCTAGCTATTCATAAGAATCCCTTTCGACGAACAGCCTGAGAGTCTACCTCCCAGGAGACGATAGGAAAAGTTATAAACTATTCATATACACTTAAACAACTTAGAAACTTTCATGCATGAGCGATGCATATTCTTGACACTTCACTAGCTTCTCACAATAGAAAATAATTTTTTCCTTATATAAACTGAATATTCTCTGAACCAAGAAAATAAAACACTTTTACTATCTATTCATAAGAATTCTTTTTGACGTACAGCCTCAGAGTCTATCTCCCAGGAGACGATAGGAAAAGTTAACATAAGCACTTCCACAATTGTTGAAACTTTCTTGCGTGGAAGATTGAATATAATCGTAACACTCAACCAACTTGTCACATCACAAGAAAATTATATAAACAGGAAATTCTGTATAAATTTTCTTGATTCTTGAACCATAAAAATACAACACTTTCACTAGCTTCTCATCAGGATCCCTTTCGACCAATAGCCTGAGAGTCTACCTCCCAGGAGACGATAGGAAAAGTTATGAATTATTCATATACACTTAAACAACTTAGAAACTTTCATGCATGAGCGATGCATATTCTTGACACTTCACTAGCTTCTCACAATACAAGACAATTTTTTCCTTATACTGAATATTCTCTATGTTAAAACTTTCTTCGATTCTTGAACCAAGAAAATAAAACACACTAGCTATTTGTAAGGGTCCGTTTCGATGTATAGCCTGAGAGTCTATCTCCCAGGAGACGATAGGAAAATTTAATAATTGTTCATAAGCACTTCCACAATTGTAGAAACTTTCTTGCGTGGAAGATTGAATATAATCCTAACACTTAACCAACTTGTCACATCACAAGAAATTATATAAACTGGAAATTCTGTATAAATTTTCTTTGATTCTTGGATGATGAAAATACAACACTTTCACTAGCTTCTCATCAGGATCCCTTTCGACGAATAGCCTGAGAGTCTACCTCCCAGGAGACGATGGAAAAAATTACACATCCACTTCAAGAATGTAGAAACTTGCTTGAAAGGTGAACCCAGGAGACGATAGAAAAAGTTACATATTCACTTCAACAACGTAAACTTTCTTGAAAGATGAATCATTAAATACTTTACACTTTACTAGCTTGTCACATCACAAGAAAATGCATCCTGATAGTTGTATGCCTTTCAATCCAATAAAACCTGAAAAATAAAAGAGAACATTTTAACAAAGAATCACTTCACAAAATCTTTCATTATATTATGTAAGATTTATAAAAAAAGTAAAACGAAATACTTATCTAATTCTAGCCTATTAGTCATGTCTGAATTAATATCCGTATTGTTTTCAAAATAATAAATCACTTCACTAGTTATTTATTGTAACATCATAAAACATATCAAGTATATATATTCTTTAACACTACATGTGTATTGTTTAAAAATAAAATCTTAAATTATTAAAATGTAAATACACTTAGTGTCTGCTTGTCTGCACACATAAACTGTATATGCAATACTACGTGTATAAGTATAATATATATACATGATGATCTATATATATTACGGAAGTACGTAGCTCTGACGTAACCGGAATTACATTAATTGTTCAGTTTTCTTTCGCGAAAAGAAATGAGGGGTCCGAACTTTCACTTCACAATAACTTTTGATACAGGCAATTTCACAATATATGATCCTGATGTGATTTTGTTAGTTTTTTCGCAAGCTTTCATTTAAGTGCTCATGTGTGAGAAACAAAGCTGTCGATGTCAAGAAAACTGAACGACAAGTTTCCAACAGGGCCAATTCAACGTATATAGTGTCTGGCTAGCACCCGACGGCGGCGTACGTACTGACGTACCTTATACTTGCCATCGAGGCGCTACCGCGCCCCTTGATTAGTTAGACCGTCAACAAGTCCTTTGAATGCTCCAGCTATTGTTGTTCCTAAAAAGGGTTTAACAAAAGATGGTAAGAAAAAATGGCGACTAGTAATAGATTATAGGAAATTAAATTCTAAAACTATACCAGATCCATATTTGTTACCGAATAATACGGAAATGTTTGATAATGTCGGTAAAAATAAATATTTTACAACAATTGATATGGTTTCTGGATTTCATTAGGTAAAAATGAAAGAAGCGGATATTCATAAAACTGCTTTCAGTGTTCATCCTTTAGATAGATTTGAATTTAAAGTACTACCCTTTGGCTTAGTCAATTCAGATCGAGTTTTTCAAAGAATTCTTACGAGAGTTTTAGGAGAATTAATGGAGAATGGATTTTGTTTTGTGTATATTGATGATATTATTATAGTTGCTAATTCCATTGAAGAACATAACGAGAGATTTAATTTAGTTGCAGAGAAGCTTAGAGAAGCAGGTCTTAAATTAGAGACAAGTAAATGCAAATTTTTCCAAAAAGAATTTGAATTTTTAGGACATATAATTAGTGAGCAGGGTACTAAAACCGATCCAAAAAAAGTAGAAGCTGTTAATGAGTTTCCAATTCCGAGAACGAGGAAAAATATTCGAGAATTTTTAGGTTTAGCTGGTTATTATAGCAGATTTATTGAAAACTTTGTAGATATAGCAAATCCATTATCTATACTTTTACAAAAGCCGGAAACATTTGTGTGGACTGACGAAAGACAAAAAGCTTTTGAAAATTTGAAACATGCATTAAGTTCTGCGCCAATTTTACAATTTCCAGATATGGAAAAACCGTTTATTATTACGGCTGATGCATTAAAATTTGCAATCGGTTGTGTCCTTTCGCAAGGGGAAATTGGTCAAGACAGACCAGTAGCATTTGCTTCTAGAGTTTTAAAGGCAGCAGAGAAAAATTACCATACATATGAAAGAGAAGCTTTGGCAATAATGTTCGCTGTAAAGACTTTTAGGAATTATATCTATGGAAATAAATTTTATATTGTAACTGATCATAAGCCATTATTATCATTTAAAACTGCTGATAAAAATTCGAGAGTACAATGACGGCGTTTGAAACTATTAGACTATGATTACGAAATTATTTATAAACCGGGAAAAAATAATGTAAATGCTGATGCTTTGTCGAGAAATCCAGTAGATAACATTCAGATTAATGTAGTTACTAGAGCTCAAAAAGCGAAACAGTTAAATTCTAAAGAGTTTACAGATATTTTGTCAAATGATCAGAAAATAGAAAAGTTAAATGAAGCTAGGATTAAGCAAAAAGAGAAAATTCGAAAAAAAAGAGGAAATAAAAATAAAATAATTGCAGCGAAAAATCATAGTTTAGATTTGACAAAAGTAGATAGAAATAATAGTGAATTAGGGGATAAGTCTGTGGATAAAAATATTGTATATACTAAGAAACTAGTTCAATATAGAAAAGACAATATTATACATTTTATAGATGATAAAGGTAAAGGTTTAGATATAAATACTAATAATTTTATTCAGGAAAACAATATTTCTTTTAATATACGATTAAACGAGGTACAAATTGTAACTTTTAAAGCACTTAAAATTTTTGTTTTATGTATTGACATAGCTCAATCAGTTTGCATGATTAAAGAAAAAATATTGCAGATTTTTAAGCAATTAAAGAGTATTTGATTATCAGAGAAAATTGATCATTTCAGTATTTCAAGAGATATAAAAATACATAATTTAAATTGGGAAGATATCGAAGAAATTTTGGTGCAAGTATTTGCAAATTCTAGAGTAAAAATAGTGATTTGTCTAAATTATATGCAATACGTAGATTTAAAAGATAGAGATAAGATTTTTCAGGAAAATCATGATAGTTTATTAGGTGGTCATGCAGGTGTAACCAGAACTTTTAATCGTATAAGGGCTAAGTATTTTTGGGAAAATTTAAAACAAGACATAGAAGATAGAATCAAAAATTGTAATGATTGTCATAGAAATAAATTGAAAAGGGTGAAAACACGACAACCTATGGTAATTACTGACACCCCTTTCAAAACGTTTGACAAGGTAGCTATGGATATTGTAGGGCCTTTGAATGGGACTAAAAATAGTAATAAATACATTTTAACTATACAAGATCAACTTTCTAAATATTTAATTGCAGTACCGTTACCCGATCAAGCGGCTGAAACGGTAGCTGATGCATTCATAAAAAAATTCATATGTATTTTTAGTTCACCAAAAGTAGTCTTAACTGATAGAGGAACAAATTTCACGAGTAAATTGATGAAAGCTGTAGCAATAAGATTTAAATTTATACAGAAAGATAATAAAGTTTATACAAAAAATATTGTGTATCAAGAAATTTTATAATTTAACTTTATATTAATGTATAGTACTTTTATTAAATAATGAAAAAATCATAAAGCGGCAGCTAATATCAAGTATAGCGGCAGCTAAGATTAAATGCAGCTACATGATGTATATTATCGGTAAAATTTATAGAATTACAGAAAGAGCGCCGACAAGTCAATATTAGTAAAATTTACGAAATTACGAATAAAGCGCCGCTAAATCAAGAGGCAGCTTTAATACTATTGGTAAAATTCATAGAATCACAAGAACAGCGCCTCTGAATGAAGCGGCAGCTATGATTACAACACAGTCATGACAACAGTCAAATAATGTCAGCTAAACAATTGAGCACAGCTTCACTAATATTAAGTGTTTGTACAGATTTTTAATTGGTAAGGTACAATTTTAACTTTATACGTAAGTAAGTATACATATATTTCATATGCTACATGTATCATATTGCTAATTTTATTTGTGTTTTTTAATGATTATTATTTTCACGCAAACGGTATTAACGGAGTAGTAAGAGTATGTATTTAGACAATTAAGAATAGAAATGAATGTACAAATAAGTACATTATATCTCTGTAATTTGATTAATGAAATTGTGATTATAATTTTCAAAAATACACTATACAAATAAAATTATAAATAGGTAAAAATGAATCATTAAACTGATTTCCACTAAGATGAATCGTTTCTACAGTTAATAATTGATAAGGTAAAATTTGAACTTTATTCAGTTAATTCATAGATACACATTCTACATATGTATATTTAAATTAAAATATTTAAATTGCCATTTTCAGGAAAAAAGTATTAACACAATCTAATGAATGTATCAATGATATCAATCAATAATATCAATGTAATATGTATTAACACAGTAATATCACTACACATTTACACAGATTATAAGTAGATTCAAATGTATTCAGTATATACAAGGAACATTAAATAAGTATTAACAGAGTATTATTACTACACACTTACACAGATTATACATTGAATGAATTCAGTATATAAAAAAGAATTTAACAAACATAAAATGTTTCTACAGTTAACAAATACTAAGGTAAATTTTAAACTTTATTCCATGAATCAGTAGATACACATTTTACATGCGTATTAAATTAAAATATTTTTATTACTATTTTCAGGAAAAAAGTATTAATAAAATATTAACAATATGTATTTGCAAAGTATATGAAAATAATTTAAGAAAATATTATTATTAGTATCAGATGTCAAAAATACTATTTAAAGTAAAATGTTAAATATCATATACGAATATGATAATATATTATTTATAATACATTGTGTATTATATAAGATAACATTGACCATATAAAGACAAAAAATAAATGGACAACACTATTTACCCTATATACAAATATATTTTGATTTGACAATAACCTTCACAAAGAAAAATCATAAAATCCTATAAATTTTCTAACCCTATAAAACACCAAACTGCATAAAAGTTCACTCGCTCGATATTTCAACCGTAACTTTTAATTATTAATATAGTATCAATTCATAATTTTAAATTTATTATTTATTATTTATATGATTCATAACGTGTAGAATTATTGCTCGCTAACGCTCACTCGATTCGTGACCCCAGTTTAACTTCAATTAACAGCTTAGCTTTAATTAACAGGTGGGTGGGCTCAAAATCAAAATTTTGAGTAATACTATAAAGACCCCATAGGAAATTTATATACATGAATATTATATTAATTGAATATCTGAACGTAGGATTGGAAAAGTCTGATTGTCAGCTTTAAATGTAGAAATTGAAATATATACATTTATACATCTCATTATAATGTTTGAAAAGAAAATTGAAATATATACATATATATCTCGTTATAATGTTTTTTAAAAAATAATAATTGAAATTTATGAGTGATTCCATGCGAATTCGAAGGGTCAAAAAATCGATATAGCTACAACTCTGGGAATTTGTTCTGGAGATTACCTGTGATTACTCTGAATTTTTTCAGATTTTTTGCATTGATTATCTTAGAGTTACAGGGGGTCAAAGTTGATAAAAACAGTTTTTTTTCATTTTTTGCTGATTTTGCAAAATTCATAGCTTCTCAGGGAAGCATTTTTCGACAAAAACACATTGAACACTTTTTTTATAAAATTTTCTCAGCTTTTCAACAAAAATATTTATAACAAAAATATTTATAACAAAAATTCATAAAAATATTTATAAAAAAAATATTTATAACAAAGATTCATGAAAGTACCTTTTCTTTGCCTAAAATTACCAGCAAAGTTTCAGAGTGGGTCTCGAACATCAAGACAACTTAAAAAATCAAAATATGAAAAAAAAAGTTTAGAATTTCTTATAAAAAGAATTAGATTTGAATAGAAAAAGTAATTCTATGAGAAATAGTATTCTTGTCATTTTTCATAATTTTGCTTCCTTTCCGAGCTAAAAATCGATGAAAATTCAAAATTAAAGAGTAACCTACAGAACATATTCCCAGAGTTATAGCTATATCGATTTTTTGACCCTTCGAACCCTTATACATATATAAAGACACCCACTCAAACAAGAAACTCCATAAAACCCCATAAAACATGAAACGCAATAAAACTGCAAAAACTTAAAACCCCCTAAACCATCATAATCTTTCAAAAACTTGACACCCACTATTACAAGAAACTCCATAAAACCCCATAAAACATGAAACGCAATAAAACTGCAAAAACTTAAAATCCCATAGAAACACCATAGACCACCACAAACCCTATAGCATCAGGTTCGTATTACACCAAAGAACGTTAACATAAACAAAAAATATCATAAAATATCACAAAATTTCATAATGTCGAAACATCCTAAAACCCTATAAAATTTCTAACCCCATTAAACATGAAACTGCATAAAAGTTCACAAATTCCATAAAACATGAAACCTTAGAAAAACCCCATAAAACTCCATAAACTTTCAAAAACTTGAAACTCCTTAAAACATGAAACTCCATAAAACTGCTTAAAACACCATAAACTTTCAAAAACGCAATAAAACTGCAAAAATTTAAAACCCCATAGAAACACCATAGACCACCATAAACCCCATAGCATCAGATTCGTATTACACCAAAGAATACTTTTACCGAAAAAAAACCATAACACCATAATTATTTTACAGAATAAATAGTAAAGTCTTAAAAAAAGAAAGGCTGAAAAAAAGTCGGAAAAAAAAGTCTGAATTTTTTTGAGCTTCCATAAAAAGCCCATGGGACAACCTTATCAAACATTTTTTACGGTAAATGGATGCTCCATTGTACCAATTAACCATTTCTAAAAAAAAATAAAAAAAAAATTAATTATTACCAGTAATGGGGTTTTTCCACCATTTAAATAAAAACAGGCATCGCTCACTTTAATATAATGTAAGATTTCACAAGATTGTTTCGCATCATGAAAACTGTCTTTAATTTATGGAAGCAACGAGCGGATGTACAATCTAATAATAGGAATTCCATGTTTTAATTAAGTAAAGATTTAAAACTAAAAGCGGTAAACTACATAAATATTAATTTAATATTTTTAAGTTTGATATATTTTCCAACTTGAGTCATAGAAATTTATTTTATAACATTTTTTTATTATAAATTAATAGTTATAATTATTTTTAATCAACTTCCTGTACTCTTCCGATAATAATAACAGAGTTTTGTAAAACGTACATACAAATAACCAAAAATTGAGCCTACAATGATTGCAAGACTAAGTTTGAATTCTTATCAAAAATCGGTTAAGGACAGTAATAAATACATATAGAATGAAAAATCGATTAAGAGATTTTCTAACGGTGTTTCATTAACAAGTTACTTTGGTTAACCTTGCATCATTTGAAGATGCTAGCCATGGATTATCTATGATAGACCCTTAACGTGAAGATGTTTACGCGTTAATATTTTCATAGATAGATAGATTTGAATTTTTACCATATAAGGCTTCGAAATTGATTACGTATACCTTGCGCATAACTCTATTCAAAGATTTTTTACAGGTTTTTGGATGTTCCCAGCATATTAAGTTCATTTTTATCATGAATTAAAGAACTGTATTTATTGAAAAAACTTCAATTTTGTTATTATTAAGTAAACGTATAATATTATATTATAAAAGAGAAATAAACTTATATAATAATTTTAGTTATTTGAGTACCTCTTCGCTTAAAGAGTTATCCAAAAGCCCTCGACCTGATGGAGCATTTAGTGCAAATTGAAGACGAAAAAATATAAGCCTAAATAATCAAACGTATTAAGTTGGTCTCAAATTAAGCAGTTTCTTACTTTACTGTATAAGTTATTAATATATTTTGAAGGTATGTAACGTGGAATTTCCTGCCCGCACAGTAGCAAGACTACTCAACTTTCTAGGATTGAGCCCTCGTAGCCGAATATGACAAGGTGATGAATACATTGGTTGAATGCTCCCCGCATTTACTGACTCTGCGAAACGAAGGAGCGCAACTCCAGGGTTTATAAAGCCTCAGATATGGCATACATAATTCAGCTGATCAAAGATATATAAGTGGAGTGCTGACGCGCAAATCAGCAACTCGCTCGCCGTGCGCGATAGCACCGATAGATGTCGCGAACGACTAAGCATATTGCAGTAATCAGCCACCGTCTAATGCTCGCATATACATTGCAAAGCTGCCGAATGCCCAATCTGACACTAGATTTAAAATTCATACTCTATTAAACAATTCATAGACCTGGCTCGTTACAATATAAATAATTCATTCATTCTCAAAATCAAAGATATCAAGAATGATTACCTTCGTAGCTTTGTAATTGGGGAAGACTTTTATGACACAGTGAAGAAATATGCAAATTTGAGAATAAGTAATATATCAAGTAACAGATTTTTCATGTAATACAAAAGCGAGACATGTATATAGCAATTCATAGGGAGGAATAGGATTCGAGACGTACCAAAGACCATAGCTTTTTACTTAAATTTAAACGATACAAAGGAATTTACCGACCACTGCTTTAAACGCAGCTCAGTAACTGCATTATCCAATTCAGGTCCCAATTTAAGCATGGTTAAGCAACTAGGAGGTTGGCATTCTCATACAGTAGACCAATACTATATTATTTATAGTAGATACTATAAATGAATAAATATGAATTATTTTTGTATTTTTTTCAGGCAAACCTCTCCGTCCTCCCACCAACCCCCAATTCTTTCCTTCCCTCATTAACATTTGTTATATTGTACGATATGGCATTATTATGTAAATAATATTATTGTTAAATAAACAGCAAAATTTTTGAATAAAATTTATGTGATTCTGATTTTGAAAATCTTTTCTGATTTTCAAAAATTCATAGCTCCTCAGGGAAGCAGTTTTGACTATAGACATGGATAGGGTTATAGTTTAGAGTAGTACAGTGTTATATTTATATATATAACACTGTACTGCTCGAAACTTCTATTTTATTTAATTTAATTATTTCGAGAAGCAGTGAACGTATTTTAATGATTTTTTTTTGTTTAATTTGAGAGTAAGTTCCGAATTGCGGGTAGTATTATTAAATAACATTATCTCGTCTCTTCCCCCACTACTCGTAAACTTCCACTCGCTCGATCGTTTTTGACGATCTTTACATCCGCTTTATACATATTTAAATTACTTCTGTTAGGTCGGTAATTGGAAAAATTTCTTTTCAGTCACCGACGGTACTTATTTTTATTTCGAGGAGCGTGTTGCTCTCCTGAAATAATGCTAATTTTTGAGCCTATCTCTACAGAAATAATAGCTCGGGGCCTGGTCTGACGAAATTAAAACGGGAGAAACCAAGCGGCTAACACCTGACACTTTCTCTTACGCTTTAATTTGTATTTAAACACGACACGGGTGACTAGAATTTGAGTAGTTTCGAACTTGACAATAAACGGTACGAGACCAGAAATTCTCAAGTTGAAATTTTTTTAGCGATTCCCAGCTTCTTTTAGGTAAAACACCGACACTGGTTTCTAATCGCATGCGAAAGGAGGAAGGTCGCGTGAGTTAGTTGCTCTAAATAATAAAAAACGGAAAAATATATATGTATATATATGTAAGGTCCCGCGATTGATTTATTAATTATCGGTTTCGACATGTAACGCATGTGACTTCTGTGAGCATGTGTGAGTACGCTGATGGTAGATATATTGCAATATACCAGGCTCGTGCGCTAGTTAAGCAATGGTATGACCGGGTTTCCGATATTTTAAGATCATCTCAGCATTCTCATATATGTCGCCGCGTTATTACTTTTGTAATCCTTCTTTCGGTGGCGAGTGTAAATTGGCTGCGGGTATCTCCACAATTCAATCATTTAGTTACTGCCTTGATCGGGGGTAGAATCTTTATAAACCCTGGACTTGATCAGCGCAGAGCCTTTCACGACCAGACTAGGTACCGGTGTGCGTCTAACCTCGTCATTACGACTTGCCGCTGAAGACTAGCCGTCTACTTGGAGTTATTACAGAAGGATCTACACGAGATCGTAAGAGCTAGGTGTCAAGGTACTAGCTGTACGCTATTGGAGGCCTAGAAATCTACCTAACACTGCAGGCAAGCTGGCATATTTTTTCCGGTTGAAGGTACATCTCGACTGTAGTACACTACGACGAAAGAACCGCCAAGCATATCTGGCGTGAGTAGGTGAAGCCGCAGCTTAGATAAGTTTATATTCCTGCCATGACTACCTCGTGCAGTTGTAAGCCAATACACTCGCTATAGAAAGAAGGACGCTTCAATCAACGGCGCGTGTTATAAACGTATGTTTTACTATAACACATTTCTAAGAACTAGCGTATGACTACGATAATAAAAATAGAACTTAGACTAGTAAAGTGCGACTGTGTGAATGCATGACCACCGTAAAACTGGAAATCTCTGTCTGAGGCCAACAATAAATAAATAACAAAGAGTAAAAGAATATATTAGATGTACAATTCATTAATACTAACTTAGACACCCTTCATGTACTAATACAACCCTAAAATTAACTAGACTTGCAAAACTAGAGTTGCAAAACAAAAAATAAACTAGAGTTACAAAACAAAACTGAGGGTATAGATTCAGATAACTCAAATATAGTTAACTGTAGCGATAATGATAACTATGAGAAAATAATTCAAAAATAAATGAAAATGCAAGGGTTAAAAACAATATTGCGGTCTTTCCGTATTACGAGAGATTTAACAGCAAATTGAAAACTGTATTAAAAAAGAATGACATTTTGTTAGTAAATAAGATTGACAATAAATTCAATAAATTTATTAAGCTAGGTAAGGATCCGACTGCTGTTAGCGAGACTAGAAACGTTGTATATTAAATTGATTGTGCCGACTGCGATTCAACTTATATAGGTGAAACCTATCGTCCTTTAAAAAATAGAGAATCAGAGCACAAACGCTACATAGAAAAAGGAGATCTTTCCTCTCCAATTGCGGTACATGCGATGGAGATGTGACATTCGTTCAATTTTGATAATATTAAAATTATGGATAAAGACCTTTCGTAGACGTTTCTCGGAGACGTCACCATACAAAATTTTAACAGCACGCTTAATAGAGCTGAGGAGACGTGCCACCTCAAAGCAAGTTATAAAAACGTGATTTCAAATTTAAAATCTAGTTCAAAAAAACTCGTAATTATAATTTTTATTTGTATTTTATTTCAACTGCAACTGATCGAATAGAGAGACTGTGCGGGGAATGAGTGAGTGTGATGCGGATGACAGCAAGTGAGAGGAGGTAACACACCGCTTCACGTTCTCTTACATAGCCAATATGTATATATAGTGATTGGCTAGCGGCACATCCTTGTGGGAGGATCGAGAGTCCGAGTTGCTAGGCAACGATCCGGCCATACTACTACGTATACGTTGTAGTCATGGAAGGAACGATTGAATTTGCCGCGCGGGTTCTCGTGCCTACTATATGGTATTAAACTTGTGCCACTTCCTCGAAATGTATGTTTGCCGTATATTATCGGTCTGTGGACCGACTCTTTTACCGATGTACAGAACATCTGCATTCGGATTATAATCAAATTATATATATGGGTGGTTCTCTGACAAATCGAGCGGTCGATTTTTTAACCCTAACGAAAAAAATTTCTCAAATGTTCCTAAGAGACATATGAGTATCCCTGAATTTTTTCAGATTTTTTGCATCAAGTATCTTCGAGTTACAGAGGGTCAAAGTTGATGAAATCATGTTTTTTTGCTTTTTGTGGCTACTTTCATTAATTTATAGAGCTTTAGGAAAGCATTTTTCACTATAGAGATATATAATATTTTATATGAACCTTTCAAAAAAAATAGTTTTGATGTCGTATATATATGTTTTAAGAAAGTTATAAGTCATTTAAGTCTTAAAATCAAGTTTTAGGAAAGTTCGATCATCCGGATCATAACCAAAAAGAAGATACCTTATTTCAATTCAAAAAAGTCTGCGAAAGACCCAGAATGTCAGAGGCCTTGGTTTCTCTGTAAAAAATCATTATATCCGTTCATATATGAAAAAAATTTAGTTTTATTGCTATATCGAAGCATTTCACTAACCTTATCATTTTTTTAATGAGTGAAATTATTATAAAAAAATTTACGTAATTGATAAAATTGGTTAAATTCTTCGATATAGCAAAAAAACTAAATTTTTTTCATATATGAACGGATATAATGATTTTTTACAGAGAATCACAATCGAATACGATATTCGGGAAGAATGTATGCATGAATGGAATTCATCTGTGGAGGAGATAAGTTCCAAAGAAGAGAGGAGTAAGGATATATTGCAAGAGGCAATGGAAGCGATAAGAGTTATGGAGGGGAACTGGCTATATGAATCATTGCAACACGACGAGGAGTACATTCGAGCCATCGAAGAGTTCGAATACAGTCTACCTCTTGCAAGGAAGTCAAGACTCGACTAAGTAAGTTCATAGTTACTTTTCTTCATTTATTCTCTATCAGTGGATGATATATTTTAACATTTTTTTTCAGAATGGATTTATCTGCACTGAACAAGGTTGCAGAACGCGACTTCCTACCAACAAAGAAAGCTACAGACTTAGAAAAAGATATGGTAACAGCACTAAAGGAGGTGAAAACTAGATTTGCTGTCAAGGTTGTCGCTGAGGTGGACGACTCTTACCAAATCGTTTTACCAAACAAAATATCGTCAAATCAATACAAGATAGTAAACTTTATAATGATTTGAGCAACGCTGCGAACAAGCTTACACTATTTATCATATACCAGGGAGGAAATTCATTTAAGTTCGTTACTTCTACAAAATAATGAGAAAAAATATGTTTATTCATCGTATTTTATTTTATCAATATAATTATACATTTTACATTTATGAATAAATATCATTGTTTATCATAATAATAAATCTTTTTATTTACATATTATCCTTATCCTTATCCTTCCATTTAATATCTATCTTAATTTTATATTATATCATTTCATTTTATATCTAACTTAATTTCATTTAATATCATTTTTGTTTATCCAGCTATTATGTTCATTACTGAATCCCAACCATTTCACATAAATACGAATACCACGCTTCTTGAAAACTTTTTCTACTAGATAAATTTCAGGATACATAGTATTTTGACTTTCAGTTTCATAAAAGCCTCCAGGCACAGGATTATCATAATAATCTTTCACGTGGTAAGTTATTGGATTAGTTTTTACTACTTTGGTTATTGTAAAAATCTCAGTTGACCAATTCGGAGTATATCCTTTGTCAAAAACATGTTTTATTTTACTTATTCGTACTTTATCTCCAATTTTGAATTTCGGCTTCTTCGCAGGCAACTTTTCAACTGGAAATGGTTTCTGAATTTGCTTTTCATTCGCCTTCGAAACATTTTTGGGTTCAATTGCTATTGTTCGATATTTTCTTGAATTGTAAGCGTTGATCAAATTAGGAAGAATATCCAACCACTTATAATTTCCTTGTTTGCTAAATTCGACCCACATTGAATTTTTTAACGTTCTATTAAAACGTTCACATATACTTGCGTGAAGATTACTAAGTGAAGAGTAAAGATTGATTTTATGTTTTTTCATGAGCTGATGAAAATTTGAATTGTAAAATTCTTTTCCTTGCTCGGTTTGCAGGTTTTTTCGTACTCGTCCTTCCTTTAATATTCCCTCCACTGCTTTAGAAACATCATTGCCACTTTCCGTCTTGACTGGAATAGCCCATGCATACTTTGATAAAGCTTTATTCTCCTTAGAGTAAGGTATCATTTCTACAAGATCAGCTTGCATTGATTTTATTGAGTTCACCTTTTCTTTTTCCATTGATTTGATTATCTTATCATATTCTACTAATTGTTTACGAAGATTATCTATTATATTTTGTTGATTTCTAAGAGTTGCATTAATTTTATTGTGTTCTACTTTTATAGGATCTTCTATTGAAACTTAAATTGTACTACATTTTCTCTTTATATTACTAATTTCTTTGCTGAACAGTTTTTGTAAAGTATCAAGGGTGACTGCATCATTAGGCTTATTGGAAGAAGCGAGGTTGCACAATCTTTTATTTTGTAAATCAAAATTACCATCTGATGTAATATTGAAACCAATACCTGCAGGACCGCGAGCTATCTCTTACGGTCGCTCAAGTGTATGTCCAAACACATCGTGACTCATGATACAAATGATTTAAAAAACTCGTATGCATGAATATATATATGCCTTGCTTCACGTGACTCCTCAATAATTGATTGAATTTCATTGACGTGAGTATTATTTCCAGCAGATTGTTTGGCAATCAGCAAGCGAAGGCGCTCAATAAGCTCGTTTGGATCATCCCAGTAAATTAGATCAATGGAAGATGATTTGTTAGCAATTTTATATCTTGGTAGAACACCTTCTCCACCGATAGATTTCCTATTGCGGCTTGATATAACATCTCTGTATTTTCTACTCCGTGATGTACGAATAAGTCCATTTTTATTGAATTTTTTGCGATGAGCATTCGGTGCTTACAGAATTTTGCGGTAATTTTTACGATCTGCATCGTTTATTTTATTTCCATCTGGGTGTCTGATAAAGAGTAGCTCCATTAGTCCATCACTTTTAGGATAACTTTCGTTATTCATTCTTATGGTATTATTATCAAACTCAATTTCTACATTACCAATCATATTCTTCCATTTTCATTCCTAAATCCATATACGAGGTCTGTTCAAAAAGTACTGCGGCTTGTATTCAGTAATGATAAAAAGTCAGTTGACTGAGTTTGATCGCGCAAAGATTTAAACGTAGAATTTAAAATTGTGCCATCTAATGAAGCAAACTCATCATCGTCATTATCATCATCATCGTTATATGTAGAACCTCATTGATTAATGTCATGAACTATGTAACTTGATTTACCAAGCCTCATTCCTTTTTTCTGGTATTTACTTGATCTATTCACATCAGCTTTCGAAGGTCCATTGCTTTCGGTTCTCGAAACGATGAGCTTTTCAAGTGGAGTAATGATAGGTTTCAATGTATCACCTATTACTTTTTGAAAATCATCTCTCTCTTGTTTTAATAAACCATATTTTTGTTTAATAGCTCATTGAGAATATCCTTTTCTTTCTGGAACACAGGCTGTTGACAGGCATGTTGACAAGCTGCTGGCTATAATAGAACTGCAAAGAATGAGATTCACATCTCCTTTTTTATTGCAAAACAATCGAATCCTTTTCTGTATCTGCCGTTATTCATTTCTCTATCCTTGTTAATAACAATGAAACCATACTTATCATTTTTCCACAAAGATTTCGAAATTCATTGAGTTAAATCAGTGTTTACATGATCTTCATATACATGTTTTAAATTAACATCATTTTGGCGATAAATTCCTAGCATGATAATATTGTCTCTAATGAGATGCTTTGGTATATGAGCGTATGATTGACAAAGATAGAAACTGTCTACGTTTTTATGTCTGTCCATACAGAAAAATGTTCTGACGTTATCTTGCTTCTCACAAGCTACATCATCAAAAATCATGATTGAATTTGGTAATGCTTCATCTGGAGATACTACAGATTCACTAAACGGTAGATACGATATGCCTTTAATTGGATCTAAAACTTCTTTGAGAAATTGAACGATTTAGAGTATACATACACATTTTCAAATCTAAGACCATTCGGATGTGTAATTTGAGCTAATAAATTATTTGTTTTGCCATAGTTCGATGGACCACAAAAAACTGCTCGGATACTATCTGGTAATAACTCTCCATGCCGCTTCTTTCTCTTCTGTGTTCCAAAATTATAGTTTGCAATTGAAAGTTTGACTTTCTGCTCAGTAAAATCCATGTTGACGTGACAAAGGTAACTTTGAAATTGAGCCTAAAATAATATAAATATATGTTTTATATTGTCCATCTCTCAGTTGTGAATCAGCACAGCACTCGAGGAGAGATGATTGTATACAAGTTTCAGAAACGACCAAAAGGTCATAGATTGTTTGATAAAGTAATCCATAACTTACTTATTGAAATACATCATCCAGGTTATCAATACTGTGGTCCTGGAACTAAACTAAAAAAGCGAATAAAAAGAGATGATCCCGGTATAAATCTGCTTGATCAGGCATGTAAACAGCACGATATTGATTATTCTAATAAAAATGTTGATCGTAAAGTTGCGGACATGAATCTTGCTGCTAAAGCTGGGGCACGTGTTCAAGCTAAAGATGCTAGTCTAGGTCAAAAAGCATCTGCGTTGGCTGTTGCAAGTGCCATTAAATTGAAAGCAAAAACTGGAATGGGACTAAAATTCAGTAAGTTAGTAACTGAAGCTAAAGAAACATTAAAGCCAAGTAAATGTTCGCGCAAGGTTATTCAATCCGCTTTAAAAGGTGCACGACAAGCTGTAAAGATCGTAGGTGGTAAGAAAAAAGTTGAACTTCCACGTGTTCCACGTGTCTACCATTACCATCAAAAATTGGTGGTGTTATAAGTTCTTATACCATTATTGGTAGGACTTCGTGCGACCGGTGCTTTAGCAGGAGGAGCTGCTGGAATAGCTAAAGCAGTCAATGCTGCTAAAAGTGCGCAGAAACATTATGAACAAAGTAAAAGACATAATAAAATTATGGAAGCTATTGCTCTAGGCAAAGGTCTCTATCTTAAACCTCATAAAAGCGGGATGAGATTATTTATGAAGCCTCACATTGGACATGGTCAAATTAAAAAAGAAAAACGTCAATTTAATTTTACCAAATCGTCCACTAACTGACTATGATCTCATAAAGTATGCACGTGAAATGAATATCCCAAATTTAAGAAGCGTTTTAATGAGAAATAATCTACCTTCCAATGGCCCTTGGCATACTGAATCTGCTATTGTTAATTTGGATGATTAACAAAACAAAGGCACACACTGGGTGTGTTATCGAAAAAATGGTTCTAAAGTCATTTACTTTTAGTAGATTTGGTGATCTTAGACCTCCTATTGAGCTTATGAACTACTTAAATGTGAAAGAAGTACAATATAACTATAAAAGATATCAAAATTTTAACACATTTATTTGTGGCCATCTTTGTCTTCGATTCTCAAGCGATTGTCTATAAAAAGGGCAATCATTACTGAAATTCATTCATTCTCTTTCAATCAGTCATGGAAGATAGTATTACATTGAGTCTTTCAGAAAATTCTTCTGTTTTAGAAGCACAATATTTTCCGTCCTTAACATTTAATTCAATTCCCAATGTAGATGAAACAAATAATAAACTTCATATAAGAAACGGAGATACAATAACTAGTCCTACTGGAAGTTACGAGCTAGAAGCTATTAACAAAGTTTTGAATGAATCTTTGAAATCTAAAAAAATTGAATTTAGCTTGAAAGCTAACAAAAAGACATCCACTAGATTTTACACCTAATAATTCTATAGGTCGTCTTCTTGGTTTTGCGCCACGCATTCTCAAAGAAAAAATCAATCACAATTCTGATTTACCAGTAAAAATATGGATGATAAATGTACTCAGAGTAGAGTGCAACATCAATAACAAAAAGATACACACAATCCACGAATTCTTCCCCAGAGTTCCTCCAGGATTCAAAATTGTAGAAGTTCCGTCTCATGTCATTTATCTTCCACTTAGTGTTAAGTGCATAGATAATCTTCAAATTCAAATTGTGGATCAAGACGGACACTTGGTGAATTTTCGAGGAGAGGAAATTACTATACATCAAAGCGAAATATTATTTTCAATTCTATCTTGCATATAAGACAACCACAATGTCAAACATCCATCAGTCGACAAAAGAAAGTCAAACCGTTAACACGGCGTAGCAGACAGTTCCTCAATAGCATAGAATTAAAAGTTCGTGGAAAAAAATAAGTTGTATAATTCTCTGCTGCTTCCAGAAAAATGGACGAAATTCTTCATATTGAATCAGGTGTCGTATTCGATGAGTCTATTGCTCAGTACGAATTATATTCATACCAGCCATACTCTTCATTGAGTTTTAATAACAGTGATGAAATTCGTATTACCATCCAGCTCAAGATCTATGTCTCTTACCGTCTCGCAGTTATGTTCGCGTTTATAGAACATTAAGAAAACCAGACGGAACAGCACTAGCTAAAACTCATTTTGCAAACAATGGTATTTGCAATCTGTTTGATGAAATTCGATATGAAATGAATGCGGTGGAGATTGATAAATGTAAAAATGTTGGTATGACCAGTCTTATGAAAAGATGGCCGTCATTTACACCGAGACAAGGTTTCACTTTAAAAAATGCAGAATAGGAAGGTTTGAATGAATTAGAATTGTCTGTTGAAAATAATGCGGGATACTTTGAAGGTAATATTCCTTTGAGCATGGTCTTGGGTTTTGCAGAAGATTATAAAATCAAGAAGTGATGTCAACGCAGTAATTCAACACTGCTGCTGTAGGTGCTGCTACTTATGAACACTTTGAAATAAAGTTATTAAAGAAAGAGTAGTTAATGCCATATGTCGTTGCTTCTGACAAACAAGAAATCCAGGTATTGAATTTTATTGGTAAAGACAATCCAATCTCGATGTGTTATCGTTCCTTGGAGTTATTTGAATATCCATCACTTCCAACAGGCAATAAGCACGTATGGACAGTAAAAACTTTAAATCAATTGGAAAAACCTCATTTTGTAATAGTTGGATTACAAACTAAGCGAAAAGATATTAAAGATGCAAATTACAGCAGATTTGATCATTGTGAAATTAGTAATGTAAAATTTTCTTGAATTCAAAATCTTATCCATACAGTAATCTGAACATTGACATATTTAAAAATCAGTATGCAATGCTTTATGATATGTATGTTGAATTTCAAAGAAGCTGCTACGGAAGAGATCCACAACAAGTGTTGGATAAAGAAGATTATATTACTAATGTTCCACTCATAGTTATTGACTGTTCACGGCAAAATGAAACTCTAAAAAACGCTTCTGTGGATGTCCGTCTAGAAATTGAAGCTTTAAAGCCTTTCCCAGCATCTACATCAGCTTACTGTCTGATCTTGCATGATCGCATTACTCAGTACAATCCTGTTAGTGAAGAGGTAAAGAAGCTTGATTAAAAAACAAATAAAAAAATGGGGTACGCAGTAGACATGGTTGGCTTTAAGCAAATGGGATGTGACTATATTCTAAAGGAAATAGCGATTATTCCTCTTAATCACATTGGAGATCCTATAGTTCATCTATTTAAGAAACCGTTCTCATTCCATAGACTTTCCAATGAACTGCAAGCAGAAAATTTGTGGCTCAAACGTAATTATCATGGAATAGCCTGGAACATGAATGGGTTTGATTACTGTCAAATTGGAAACGTGCTCCGTGAATCGTTGCAAGATGTCACCAAAATTTTAGTCTTAAATAATCTAAGAAGTGGCTGCATCGTTTTAAATTACCTGTTCACAATATTCAACAATATGGTTATTCATCAAGATTATCTGTCAAATGTGTAACTATGTGCATAAACTATAATCCAATTTATAAGACTGAATGTGCATTACACAATGTTAAACTAATGAAAATATTTTATCAGTCATACAAAGATTGGTAAGAAAAATAAAAAAAGATAAGTAGAAAAAGTTATAGGCAAACTGGAACAAAAGAGAGGGGAAAGCAATTCCCCTTTCTTCTTACAGGTTCTGGCTTTGAGGGGGAGGGGTGCAGTTCATACCAGAACCCGTAAGTATACTGGAACAACAAGGGAGGGGTCCACTGTTTCAGTATGCTGTAGGCATACTGGAACAACAAGGGAGGGGATCGAATGTTTTAGTATACTGTAGGCAAACACTGGAACAGAAAAGGGAGGGGATCCATTGTTCCAGTATGCCTATGTTCCAGTATGCCTATAGCCTATCTACTCCGATGTTTCTACTGTTTTTTGCAACCTCTTTGGGTATGCATGCTATGGCAGGGGGGAAAGGGAGCTTAGGGGCGTTTCGCCTGTTCTCCGCGCATGGCGCGCTTATGGTCATGAAACCGTTGCGCTTGCTCGAAGGCCATTTTCCTCCTGCTGCTTCAGCATACGGCGGAAGGGGCCGCCACGATATTTATGGTAGCAGAAGCATACTGCTGCCCCTAATACTATGAATAAGACGATCGCGGCTGAGATCGAATAACCGAAGACAGAGGATGCGCTGCTCAGCTGGCGGAGTTCGAAGGATGTAGCTCGCCGGATTGCGATGCCCTTCGCCCGTTCAGGTATTTCGCGTAGGGCCAGCCCTGCGCTTTCGGTTGCCTTTTTCTCTATGGTCTCGCTAGATGGGCGTTCGCTGTGTGCGCGGAGCAGCCCGGTTTGAGTTCCACAATGCCGATTCCCCTAATATCGTCGGTCAGCTCTTCCCGGCGCGTGCATCTCCAGACGATCTTCTCGGTTCCTTTCTGGAGAACAGTCATGCGTTCGCGAATGTTCCCCGCAGTGGCTTCAACCGAATATCACATGATGATGAATCGTTGATTCCTTTTCCCGCGGCAATCTTTATTTTGCAGAGTGAATCATTCCCTATTTCCCGGACTGGCTCTGGGCGGACTGGATGAATCCGCCGTCCATTTTCTGTAGCTTCGGAACGTCATCAGTGGCGATGGGCATTTTATAATCCTGCAACCAGAGCAGAGGTATATTATGCGATATATCAGGCATATTGATACCTTATCGTGGGGCACTGGAAACTGTGCGCTGGGTAATTAGTTGTTGATTTCGGCCATTGCTTCTAAAAATGCGTTGGGGGAGATCATCCGCGGGTGAATCGCGTCGTTTTTAGCGAATAGGAGGGTGTCCGAATTGGCTTTCAGCTGTTCGATGCTGAGTCTCGCGCTGACGAGGACGTTTAGTACGGTGATTTTTTTTTCGCTAGCGGTCGTTTTGCTGATTAGGACTTGCTAAGTGGAGGCGCTTTAATCTCGAATTTAGTCGCGATAGCTCGCGTTCGACGACCTGTGTCTGGTCGGCTAAGAGTGCCGCGGTTTTACACGTGTCGTCTGCTAGCGATTCTCGTTCGGCTTACTTAGTCACTACCCTTGCCTCAAACGCTATCATATCGTCTTCGCAGTGCCAGCCGCACGCGCCGATGATGCGGTCGACGCTGGCCTCGATCCTGGCTGCGGCTTCGAAGAACGGTTGGAGGTCCATTCTTTAACAATAACAATAACGTCATAAAAGGTTCGAATCTGAAGCATCATCCATAAAGTTATTAAACGTAATGAAATGACTTATAAAATCACGTTATTAAATGAAGTGATGCTCTATAGCTCCCTCATTAAGTAATTTAAGAATAGTTCCCTCATTGTCAGCTATTGAAAGACCTCTAATTTCTCTAGCCAGATCGTTGATGAGAGATATAGTTTCGACGGGGAACATGATCCTTTCTCTTAGTTGTTCAAGATCTTGTCCAGTATAAATACCGCTTGTAGCCGGATCCGATGAATTGATGTATTTTGATTTCAATATATGCGTTCGGGGTGTCATATAGACTGTTTTGTTGTTGTGTTCCACGGGTAATTCCGTGAAACAAGCGTCCTCTTGATGTATCCGTACTCCGACTGGAATGCATTTAATAATTTCTATACTTACATTGTAAACAATTACATGTATGAATCACTAATTTTCAGCACTTTTTTCCCTTTGCCGCAGGATATCTCAGCATCCAGATGATGAATTGACACCAGACAGGATGTAAAATCTTCTGAATATGTTTCTTCACTGCTTGAGTGGAAGACTTTTCTACAAAAAATAAATTTTAAATATTTAGTAACTCATAAGATGATTATATCAGTAATTATAGTGAATATTACATATATTCATATACGCAACATTGACTTTTACCTTGTATTAGTCAATTCTGCTCCGTTCAAGCAGTGAAGAAACGTATTCAGAAGATTTTCCATCCTGTCTGGTGTCAATTCATCATCTGGATGCTGAGATATCCTGCGGTAAAGTGATTCAAACTTAAAACCAAAGAAAAATAACAAACCTATAATAGAATCAGAAAATTCTGACTCATAGGATATGTCTCTGGTTCACGTCAAATAGGACCTAAAATCATAAAAATGTCAAGACTGAGAAAAATGCATTTAAAGTTTATCGAAACACTTATGTATATTTAACTGGTAGTACTTGCATGAACTACTTGGCATATTTTTCTTATATTTTGGCATAAGATACGTATATATTAAGCCATGTATGAAAACCCGGGTGCTGTACATGTAGATATACTAGTATCGAAAGCTGAAATTGAAATGTAAGTTTTTAATACGCATTGAGTCAGCATATTTTAGATGAATATAAATTTTGTCATTGCTTACCCATTAGTTTATAGGATCATTAGTAATTACTGTAGACTTTAAGACCATCTAACACAGGCATCTTCTCGTGCACATGATATTTATAGCCCATATACCTGAAACAATGAATACACACACAAAGAACAGATTCTTCACAAATAATATGTTGCTTATAGTACAAAACACTTATCTAAAGCTGAACACTAGTGAAACTCAGAAGTTATCACAACAGCACAACATCCAGCTTGCACTAAACTACAGACAGCAGATGAAACAGCTGATGTCTGAATGCAAACTCGACTAGGCCGGTAAAACAGTGATTTCCTGTTCCATATGCTGTAAGGTGCCATGTTTTTAGGCGGTAATTTAAATTTGCATGTATGTTTTTTTACCTTTTTATAAGTTTGATTAAAAACTGCAAGACTAAATTTAAATTCTAAATTTATTTATATTTATAATGATTTCGTAAATAATTTGTGCTTTTTTTAAATAAAATTGCGCTTTCAAAAGGAATTTGTGAACACATTGAATGTTACATTTTCTATAAAAACGCAATTTTGTGAATAATCAAAAGCGCTATAAAACAAAATATGAATAATGCGCAATTTTGAAAAATTGTATTTTTTTGGTATTTTGCCTATAACTTTGTAACGGAATTCTTTCGGGCAAAAAGGACTAAGGCAGCTCATTCTGCAGTAAATTTGCCTTAAAAAAATCAAATAAAAAAATTTTGAATTTTTTAAAATTTTAACTCAGGCGTAACTCCTTAAATCAGTTGCATGATCAGCAATGCCTTCATACAGTACGGTATATTGATCGAATTTGCAAGAGTCAATCGGTATATTGCTCCAAAAAGTATACCCATTAGTTAAATCTAAACAGTTTTGTTCGGAGAACGCACAACTGGTTCCTGAATCTAAATGGATCTTATTGTTATCGAGTGAAATACGCGCCACATGAGTTCTTAAAGTTATACGAATTATTTCTTGATGTTTTATTGAGTTCCCTGACAATCACCGTTATTAATTATTATCCCGGCAAGGGTGATTGGTCGAGTTGTGGTACTATTAATGTTTAAATCGTCTATAATTATGCCATTGGTCATTCTAATAGAACCGTGTAAGTGCATATTTCGGCAAGTTTGAGCAGAAGTGTCATGAATGTATTCATTAACTCCGTATGACACAGCGGATATATGTGAGGACATTCCACAATGGAAAATGTGGCGTCCAATTTCAACTTTAATTGTATAATACTAGTTTCGTAAAAATCGTTGAGTTGAAGCAATTGGATGAACTTCTGAGTGATGTTAATCGGATTTTCAGGGATGTTACATTCTCCTACTTCTCGAAGAGATATGATAGTGACGCTCATTTGACGTGAACCACAGACATATCCTATGAGTCAGAATTTTCTGATTCTATTATAGGTTTGTTATTTTTCTTTGGTTTTAAGTTTGAATCACTTATATAGGAAATTCGTAATCGATTTGTATTAACAATTTTATTTTTCTTCTTCGTAATTTGAATTCGAACATTATTATGGTCTATTATTTCAGTGATTTTGTATGGTCCGGAGTAATTAATTTGAATTTTCTTTGGTTTATTGCCCTTACATAGGTAAACGTAATCTTCCAGTTTAAAATTTCGAGGATTGATATGTTTATCATAATATTCTTTTGATTTATTTTCAGATTCAACTAAATTATCGTAAACTAAACTACGTATACCATTTAAACGAGTAACTAAATCTACTATATAATTTTGGTAAGTTGGTAACATGTCACCCTCCCGTAAAGGATCACTTGCTAATCTGCCAAATACAACCTCGTAAGGGGTATGTTTGGTGCTTTCTTGGACGGACGTGTTGTAATTTAATATGGTCAGTTCCAATCAAGCGTCCCATTCATTATCTTTATACATTATACATACATTTTCAGAAATTCACATACAGTATACATTTTCAGAAATTCACTTAAGGCATGATGAGATCTCTCAAGTGAGCCATTTGATTGGGGGTGAAAAGCTGTGGTCTTGATTCGTTTTATTTTAAATCTTTTAGCGGTTTGAGCCATTAATTTACTAAGAAAATTGGTACCTTGATCAGTAAGTACCATTCGCGGTGCTCCAAAAATGCATATGAAACGTCTTATGAATGCATCAGCAACCATTGTAGCTAGAGTATTTTCTAGGGGTAGGGCTAGGCAATATTTTGATAATTGATCTTGCATGGTTAGTATATATTCAAACCCATTTATCGTTTTAGGTAGAGGACCTACGATGTCCATAGCTATCTTATCAAATACGCTACCGGGAGTATCGGTAATGACCATGGGTTGTTTTGTTTTTAGGCGAACTAGTTTTTTTAGTTGACATTCCAGACATTGTTGGATACGTCTTTGGATGTCATCTTTTAGATTTTCCCAATAGTAATTTTGTCGTATTCCATTAAAGGTTTTTGAGACTCCGCGATGTCCTCCTATTGGTGATTTATGTAACTCAAAGAATATTTCATCGCGTCTCTCAAAGGATATATATTAGACCGTTCCTTTAGAAATAATGACTTTAGTATCTAGTTCTTTAAATTTAATTTAATGAGTGATAAAATTTCGGACCAATCGAGATTGTCAATAGTTGAACAGTAGGCTATGTTAATAATTGGTATTTTATGTTCTTGGATATAATTTTTAAGTTTTCCAAGGGCTGTCTTAATGTGACTTTTAACATGGGTCATTGATTCTGGGCTTGATCCTATTATACAAAGGGATATATTACCTCTTTTACTAAGGTTAAGACTATCTATTTCTAAATCTAAATTTCCTTCTATTTTGTTATGCTCAAATAATAACTTGGCACCTACATCGCAGGGTGCTCCCTTATAATCTACAAAGTATACAATGGTTTCTTTCCTAAAATTTAATAAATCCTTAGTCTCTATAATCTTACATTTATTGCATCCGGCAATTTCTATGTTAGCCGTTCCGAGGGTCTGTATAGGTTCTTGGCCTATTCTCTTCAAGTAGGTTCGTTGTGAGTGTTCGATTTCACAAATTGTTGGAACGTTACGTTCGACGGAGAGGAATCCAGTTGCATTGAAGACTTCCTTCAGAAAATAGAAAAAAATAGGTCGATATTGACTACAGCCGCTGGTGGGTGCAAGTTGAAGTAGGGGACTGCCGCTTACGGGCACTCTGCAACTCTGGAGCCGCCTGCATCGTCATTGGCCCCGGAGGCATCCAACTAGTCGCCTCCATAGGAGCCGTCATTACCCCCTACGGAGGACCTGGAGCGAAACTCGCGAACAGACCATTCAGTTAGTACCCATTCAGGGTTTCGCGAATTTGCCGTTCACCTTTCTCGGACAGATCCGCACCCTCAAGTTCATGATTGTAAGCTCACTTGATGCGGAGTGCATCCTGGGGACCGACTTCTTAAGATCTTTTGACGCTGTCCTTCTATCGAGACAGAAGGAGACAGTACCGTTAGGTTGTATCCAGCTCATTCAGCATGCTATAGATGTGCGCGACACCAAGCCATTTAAACAGAGGTACTATCCCGTATCCAGAAAGTTAGAAGAAGAGATACTATTATATAGATATGCTCAGGTATTGACGATACTAGAGGCCGGAATCATTAGACGCTTCAAGAGCGAGTGGTCCAGCCCTGTGGTCATGGTAAGCAAAGCGGATGGCACATATAGTTTCTGTGTGAACTACCGGAAGCTCAACGATACAACGATGCAATCCTGAGTAAGCTGCAAAGGGCTCGTTATATTTCGATGATTGATTTAAACTTTACGTACCACCAAATCGCCATGAGACCGGAGCACGCACACTTTACCGCTTTTATGGTGCCGGGTCTGGGGCTATTCGAGTTCACCCGCATGCCCTACGGTGTCGCTGGCCCTACGGCACCACCTTTCAGCAATTAAGTAACAAGGTCATCGAACCTGAGTTAGAGCCCCATGCTTTTTGTTATCTAGACGATATCATCATCGTCACGGAAGATTTCGATGAACACCTGCATTGGCTCGAACTGGTACTTAAAAGAGTTAGGAATGCCGGCTTCACTATCAACCGAAAGAAGAGCAAGTATCTCGGCGTTATAGTTAATCGAGACGGCTTGAGACCTGACCCGGAGAAAGTCGCCCCAATCTTGGAGTACCCAGTTTCGAAGAACCGCACGCAGCTCCGGAGATTCATAGACATAATTTGGTGGTACCGGAAATTCCTGGACAATTTAGGAACCCTGGCGGAACACTGACCTCCCTCCAGAGCGAGACGGTTACGTTCACATAGGGCGAACCGCAACAAGCGGCGTTAGAGTCTATCAAGGCGTTGTTAGCCTCTATCCCAGTGCTACATCGACCCAACTTTAGTCTGCCGTTCGTCATTCAAACGGATGCTAGCGACACTGGCATCGGGGCAACACTGACTCAAACCATCGACGGGAAGCAGTACGTTATCCAATATGCGAGTCGCGTGCTGACGCGTGCGGAGCGCAACTATTCGGTCACAGAATGCGAATGCCTGACCATGGTTTGATCGATTTAAGGGGTTATGCCTGAGTTAAAATTAAAAACATCAAAAATTTTTTTATTTGATTTTTTTAAGGCAAATTTAATGTAGAATACGCTGCTGAAGTCCTTTTTGTCCGAAAAAATTCCGTTACAAAGTTATAGGCAAAATACTAAAAAAATACAATTTTTCAAAATTGCGTATTATTGATATTTTGTCTTATAGCACTTTTGATTATTTAAAACAATTGCTTTTTCATAGAAAATGTAAAATTAAATGTGTTTACAAACTCCTTTTGAAACCGCAATTTTATTTAAAAAAAAAATATATTATTTATTGAATCATTACATACTGTAAATAACTAATTTTTATAAAATCGTAGATTTTATTTTTATTTTGAATTTTCAAAATAAAATAAATTTAGGATTTAAATTTAGTCTTGTAATTTTTTAATCAAACTTATAAAGGGGTAAAAAAATATTCGCGCAAATTTAAATTACCGCCTGAAAAAAGACACTTTACAGCATATGGAAAAGGAAATCACTGTTTTACCGACTTAGTCGAGTTTGCATTCAGACTGTCAGACATCAGCTGTTTCGTCTGCTGTCTGTAGTTTAGTGTAAGCTGGATGTTGTGCTGTTGTGATAGCTTCTGAGTCTACTAGTCTTCAAATTTAGATAAGTGTTTGGACTATAAACAACATATGATTTGTAAAGAATTTGTTCTTTGTGAGTATATTCTTGATTTTTAGGTATACGGGCTAAAATTATCATGTGTACAAGATGCCTGTGTGATAAATAGTCTCCAACCAGCTCTAAGTCTACTGTGATTGTTAATAATCCTGGAAAGTCATGGGTAAGCAATACCAACAATTATATTCATGTGAAACATACTGACTGTGAATGCATAACAAAAATTTATATTTCAATTTCAGCTCTCGATACTGGTATATCTACATATACGGCACTCGGGTCTTTATATATGCCTTAATATGTAGGTATCTTATGCCAAAATATAAGAAAAATATGCTAAGCAGTTCATGTAAGTACTACCCGATAAGTATACATAAGCCTCTTGATAAACTTTAAATGCATTTTTCTCAGTTTTGCCATTTTTATGATTTTAGGTCCTTTGCCGCAGGATATCTCAGCATCCAGATGATGAATTGACACCAGACAGGATGGAAAATCTTCTTAATATGTTTCTTTACTGCTTGAACGGAGCAGAATTGACTAATACAAGGTAAAAGTCAATGTTGCGTATGTGAATATATGTAATATTCACTATAATTACTGATATAATCATCTTATGAGTTACTAAATATTTAAAATTTATGTTTTGTAGAAAAGCCTTCCGCTCAAGCAGTGAAAAAACATATTCAGAAGATTTTACATCCTGTCTGGTGTCAATTCATCATCTGGATGCTGAGATATCCTGCGGCAAAGGGAAAAAAGTGCTGAAAATTAATGATTCATACATGTAATTGTTTACAATGTAAGTATAGATATATAATTTTTTAAAAATAGTTAAAAATATGTTTAATACCTATATTTGAAGTAGGAGAAAGATATTTTTTATACTATTAATAAATAATTTTTTTCAGCCTATTACTTATTAATGTCTTTTTTACAGGTTCAACTCAGGCATAACCCCTTAAGAGAAATTCCGGTACTCTGTGGAGTGCTACCATTTTGAGGTTATCACAGACCACAGCAGTCTAAGGTTGTTGTGCAATCTCCGGAATCCGACAGGGCATCTAGGTAGATGGGCTCTGAAGCTGCAGGGATTTGACTTCACGATCACCCATCGTAGCGGGAAATTGAACTTTGTGCCTGACGCCCTTCCTCGGATCACCAAACGGATCACGTCGTTGGAAACTCTCTAAACTCAGACCGATGATGCATAGTACAAGAAACAGTACAAGCAAGTCAGTGATCGGCCTGCAGATTACCCTCACTGGAAGATCGTCGAAGGGAAACTCGACCACTGTCGACCCCTCACTGAGATGAGCGAGATTGTGCACAATCTAGATGCGTGGAAGTTAGTGGTCCCTTCCGAAAAGGTGTCGCCAGTGCTACAGGAATCATACTGCGAGCCGACCGCCGGGTACCTCGGAAGGCGCAAGACCTATGAGTGTATCGTGACGTACTTCTACTGGCGAAAAATGCATCACGACGTGAGTCAATTTGTGCGCTCTTGCCCCGTGTGCCAGCAGTGCAAGATAGAGCAACTGCGACCCGCCGGACTCATGCACGCAAGACCGGTCGTTAGCCCCTGGGAGGTGGTCTTCGGAGACGTTATGGGTCCATTTCGCAAGTCCAAACGGAGCTACGCCTATATCCTGGTGTTACTTCACAAGTTCATCCGATGAAGAGAGGTCGCCCCCCTGCGTAAGGCTGATGGGAGGGTTATCAAAACCGCCCTTAACGCGCGAGTATTCCTTCGTTTTGGAGTCCCGGAAATCTTCTTTTCGGACAGCGCAAGCGAATTCAAGAATAAGTTACTGAGCGAGTTTCTCGCACGACACGGGGTTGAACACCGCACGGTTCTCTCGTACCACGCCCAAGCTAACCCCCTGTAGAACGGGTTAATCGTACGTTTAAGACCATCGTTACCTCCTTCATTGAAGAAGAGCACTGCACGTGGGATGAGTTTTTGCCGGAGTTTAGCTTCGCCTATAACAGCGCAACCCAAGAATCCACGGGAGTTATTCCCACATTTTTAAACATGGAACGCAATCCCTATCCGCCACATAGCTCTCGACGTGCTGAAGCGAAGGAGGCTAGGGAAGAAACCGCCAAGCGAGCACTCCAGCAGTGGCCGGATAGGATGTGCAAGTTGTTGGACTTACAAACGTTAACGGCGAAGCGCTCGGCGAAGGCGTCGGCTCGCCAAGCTAAGTATTACAACGCCAACCGCAGACACGTTCAATACAACCCGGGAGATAAGGTTTGGAAACGAAACCGCATTCTATTCTTAGCCATCCAGGGTATCAACGCGAAGCTTGCCACAAAGTTCGCCGGGCCTTTTGAAGTTGTTACCAAGCTAGGCCAAGATGTATACACGCTAACCAACGACCGAGGAGAGACCTTCGAGACAATCCACGTGGTAGATATTAACCGTATGTGCAAGGAGAAGACACGGCAGATACCGGCGAAGATACTTCATCCGAAGACGAGACAAGCGCCGACGAAGAAGAAGCATTTGCATCGAACGTCGACTCCGAGCCTGAAGGCGAAGATTTCCTACCCGACAACGGTGCGAGCGCTGCAGAATCTCTAAATACCGAGGTAATTGTACGCGTGGAGGCGCCACGCCCGCGAGATAGGCCACGACGAACTAAATTCGCAGTTGTCCGAACGAACGCGCACGTGAACGGTGACCCGTCGTCCCCGCTGGGACCGGAAAACGCAGGCGAGATTCCGAAGGTCGCGAAACACGTGCGAACTCCAAAACTCTAGATGGGCAGAATAGCTAGAGTAGGGTAATAGATTACTGAGACCCCTGAGACCGCGGCTGACGTCGTCCTTAAACCCGCAGACGCTATGGACTGACGCCTCACCCTGCGCCCGACGACGCTGCAGCCGCCCCATCGACGCCGCCTACCACGCAGCTACAATCGACGAGTGAGGGCCCCGTGGACATGAGCGCCCTGGCGTAAGCCCCGCTGCAGACCTTACCCTCGGGACACGAGGAGCAGGCGACCACGGCCGATGAAGCCTGGCACGAGGTCAGGATCCGGCTCGACGAGGCCCGGCGCATAAGGGGATCAAGAACGTTCAAAAAGCAGTGATTTCGGATATTCGAAACCACTCCGAGACTATTGTTACGATCGATGTGAAAATTTGGGAAATAATTCATAAAGACGTAAAATTTACGGCATGACTGCAATATTTAAAAAATTTTGAAATAATATTAAAAAGTAAGTTCTGCTTTCCTCCGCTAGGCGATAAAAAGCGCTGTATTCGTATCATGCATACAAGAAAATGCATTATAAAAGTTATTTGACGAAAAGAACGCATAGAAACAGAGTTTACCCGTAAACTAATTTATATAAGGTATATAATTGTGACAAAAATATTAAGTTTTTGAGCGTCATGAAGGAATAAAACCGAATCTTCGTGTAGCAAACAAACTCTTCCGCTTTTACCTTTCGTAGGGGTAAGAAGAGGGTAATAAAGAGGAAAAATGTTATTTCTTTGACAGGCAACAGGAGGCACAGAATTTCATTTCTCAAGTCTTCCCGGAAGATAGGTAATGCAGCTTGAACAGCACGCGTGACCGGCCCGAGCAAGAATTTTTTCACCATAGATTATCATGCCAAATTTTTTCTACCCACACTTTCAGCATGGTGCATTTCACCGAGGATAAGTGTACATATCCACTCGCTGCAAGCTGTACTACGCTCTTAGTAAAAGGTAGCGACAACTTGGTACACGTGTTCACCACCTGGTACCAAACGCTTAGACCGCGCGGCAGTTTATACTACTTGACCTGCGGGTAGGCCGGGGTCGTAGGCCGTAGTTTCCCTTTTATGAGGGTTCATTTAGATCACTGAAAAGGCTAACCGAATTTGAATGACAAAAATCGAATGGTAATTACTTGATAAAATGAGTGCTCAGATTTAATTTCACATCATAAATCGTAAAAATTATCCGATTTTGATGATTCAAGTGTTGTTATTATCAGTAAACTTTAAAAACTATTAATATTTTATACAAAAATTTAATAATTTTAATAATGAAAAATTTTCAAAAGTTAAGGACAAATTTTATTTATAGGGGATGACCTCGGGCGCGACCCGCATTAGAGCACTCTAGCCAAGGGTCTGTCACTGGTGTCATAAAAGGCTTAGTCCTCTCTATACGGGTACCCATATAAGACAGCATTAGAAAAAAATTCTGCTCTCAATTTTCAAACAAACAATTTTTTAACAAAGGTAATATTTGGCTTACGTAAGTTTATGCGTAATAATTACTTATAGTTACAAAACTTGAATCGCGAAAATCGGAGCATTTCCACTGTTATCAATTACAGTCTTGTAATGTCCGGGAGTCTTAGGATTTTACCAGAAAGTTCGCGCAAGAGTTTCTTTTATCATTTAAATATATTGGTAGCCACTTGCTGAAAATAGCCCTTAAGTCTCGACTTCGGACCTTATCGGGAACACTGTTATTATTACAAAATAAGTTACCAAAATGCATTTTTTTCAGTTTTTCCTATTTAAATTTTTTGTTACTCAATTTACGCAAAAAAGGTAGCGACAAAAGGTGATCAGCATTGAATTTTCTATAAGATACGTATATTTCTTATTGCAAAATTAATGTTTTTTTCGGCGAAACTGTTAAATAAAAATTTTTTCATTCAATTTTCACATTGCCATGGTTTTCGTAAAATATGATCATTATTTATCGGATTAGTACTCATTTTAGTACAGACAACGTAAAAATGGAAGCCCGATCTCGATATCCTAAAATGGCGTCTTGTTGCAAAATTATTTAGCCGAAAAGTTCAAATTGATGTCTAATTCGATCCAAGAACGATAATTGAATCCGACTGCGTTTCAGGGGTTATGCCTGAATTAAAAGTCAAGAAAATCAAATGTTTTTTTATTTGATTTTTTTACGTCAAATTTACTGTAGAATATATTGCAGAAACCCTTTTTGCCCGAAAAAAATTATTTACAAAGTTATAGGCAAAATACTAAAATCAAACATCAAAATTTGGTAAAATTGCGTATTATTCATATTTTGTTTTATAACGCTTTTGATTATTCAAAACAATTGTGTTTTTATAGAAAATTTAATATAAATTGTGTTTATAAACTCCTTTTGAAATATGCAATTAAAAAAAACAACAAGTTATTCATTGATATTACATACAGTACAATATAGCTAATTTTTTTATATCATAGATTTTTTTATTTTCAATGTTTAAAATAAAATAAATTTAGAATTTAAATTTTATCTTGTAATACCTTAATCAAATTTATAAAGCAGTAAAAAAACATATGTACAAATTTAAATTACCACCTGAAAACATGGCACCTTGCACATACAGCATATGAAAAAGTAAGTCACTGTTTTACCGACCCACACGAGTTTTCTATCAGTCAGCTGTTTCGTCTGCTGTCTGTAGTTTAGTGCAAGCTGAATGTTATGCTGTAGTGATTACTTCTGAGTCTCATGAGTGTTTTAGATAAGTATTTTGGACTATAAACAATATATTATTTTTTAAGAACCTGTTCTTTGTTAGTGTGTTCTTTATTTTTAGATATACGGGCTAAATTTCGTGTGTACAAGAAGATGCCTGTGTGTTAGATGTTCTCAAAGTGTACTGCAGTTGTTAACCAACCTGTCAAATAATGGGTAAGCAGTGGCAATATTTATATTTATGTATAATATATTTACTGTGAATATGTATCGCTAACTTATATTTGAATTTCAGCTTTTCATACTCGTATATCAAAATGTGCAGGACCCGGGTCCCAATATATCCCATAATATATGGGTATTTTATGCCCAAACATAAAAAAAATATGCCAAACAGTTCATGTAAGTACTATCCGATAAACATATATCAATTTCTTATATAAACTTTAAATGCTGTTTTCTCAAGTTTTGATATTTTATGATTTTAGGTCAGTTGCCGCAGGATTTCTCAGGAACCATAAGTCCAATCAAGTTGAAATTTTTTATACAGCTCCAAGAAACCCTTCTGCACTGCTTAAGCGGAGCCAAATTGGCAAAGATGAGTTTAAAGTGAATGTTACGTATGTAAACATACGTATCATTCACTATAATTACTTGTATTATAAATTATATGTTACTAATTATTGAAAATTTGTATTTTTTAGAAAAGCCTTCCGCTTAAGCTGAGGAGAGGCATATTTAGAAGAAATTTCATCCAGTTTGGTTTGGATTCATCACCCGGATGATGAGAAATCATGCGGCAAAGGAGAAAAAGTACTCAAATTTAATGCTTTACACATGGGATTGTTTAAACAGTAAGTATAGATATATCATGCATTATAAATATGCAAAATTACAATGAATATGTATGCATGAACTCCAAAAAAATTTTTTATGATACTACTGATATATAATTTTTTTTGTCTATTAACTGATGATTTATTTTTTTCAGGTTTAACTCAGACATAACCCCTTAATCGACAGCTTATAACGTAATTAAGAAACGGTAAAAATAATTTTTTTTAATATTAATAATTAGCAACATTTTTAACAAAATTTTTTTTTATTTCGGCCAATTTTTCAGTTAGCAAATCGTGGCAAAATGCATCTTAATATACACAAAAGAAACCACCAACTTTCATATAAATTTTGTTAAGATCGGACCAATATGAGCTGAGATACAAACATTTTTTCAACCAACGATTACGCCGAAAGTACTTGATTCTTCTAATTGAAATTTGGTACATTGCTTACTGAAAGTATACTCTAAAACATTACATTTTACGCGATAGCTCTACATGCTTTGGTTCATCTAAAATGACCCAGGAACAATGCGAATTCAATGCGCGCGGCCGCAGGGATACTTCGGCCGTGCAGCGCGGTGGTGGGCGGAAAACTGCGCGGCGGTAAACCAAATTCATACACCTTAGTTACAATTTGATTATCTCGGTAACCAAAGCTGCTATTGGAATACAATTTTTTTTAATTTAACCTGCTTTTTTCTCAGCTTCAATGTTATACTAACCCCCCACCCAAAAAATACCATTTCAAGGTAAAAGGCTGGCAAGTATAAGGTCGTTTCTTCATGTAAAACTTGAAGATTAATTTTGCAACTCTTGATATCTCAATGTCACAAAAATTCTAAGTGTTTTCTCTATCTATACAGTTATTTCATTATATTAATCAAAGTTAATTTTTAAACTCTCGATATCCCTTATGTGGTGAAAATTCAGAGTGCTTATTCTAAAAGTCTATTTTCATTATGTAAATTAAAGTCAAACTTTCAATAATAATGTAAATAATATTCTAGCAGGTTTATTGTGTACGTTTATTACTTTTCCCTTAGTAAAGGTAAATCGGAGAAGGATTATAAATATATATGTATTCATCATTATAAACACTCGACCAAATTGTGACATGTGAAAAGGTGGACCCTTTCGAAAAAAATCTGAAATAATCTCTGCATAGATCTCTGTAGCTATTTGTGCAGAGCAATATGCAGAGACCTCTGCATGATTCTAAGCCTCTTCTTCAATAAGCCCTGCAGAGTTTCTTGCAGAGGAATGTGCAGAAAATTCGAACCTTTTTAAAAACCGAATTTCAGAGAACTCTGCAGAGTTCTGTGTTTGGCCAGAACTCATCACGATATAAGTGAATTCAAATTTTAATATCTAAGATCTTCCTTCTACTGAATTAAGCTCTCCGGAATCCAGATTTTTACCCAACTTTTTTTGGTGGCTCATACCATCAAAAAAATAAGTTCTGTAGAATAACTCCGTCAAATGGGCTTTTTTGGTAGAGTTACGGAGTATTGAATTCAATAAAATAAGCTACTTTCCACATGTTCATATATTTTTTTCTTGAAAACTTTGCACTTTTATAACAATTTTATGAGAACAAAAATGTCTTGGAGTTCATCAAAGAATGCTTCCAAATTTTTTTTATATTTATTGAGTACAATTTTGGATTTTTCAAAAAGTCAAAAAATCGAAATTTCTAAAAACGTCTTTAGAAAATCTAAGTAAAATTTGAGAGCATTCTTTGATGAACTCCAAGACATTTTTGTTCTTATGAAATTTTTATAAAAGTCCATAGTTTTCAAGAAAAAAATATGTGAATATGTGAAAAGTGGCTTATTTTATTGAATTTAATGCTCCATAACTCTACCAAAAAAGCCCATTTGACGGAGTTATTCTACAGAACTTATTTTTTTGATGGTATGAGCCACCAAAAAAAGGTTGGTCAAAATCTGGGTTCCGGAGAGCCTGCCCCCCCCCCCCTTGTTAGTCTAAAATGAACAACATTAACAATTTTATGAATAAATACTTAATTCAGTAGAAGGAAGCTCTTAGATATTAAAATTTGAGTTCACTTATGTCGTGATGAGTTCTGGCCAAACACATCACACCATGAACTTTCTATCATGAAAGTTAAGCAAGGGTGCTACTTGGATGGGTGACCGCAATGAAGTAAATTTCTTAAATTTGAAAAATTCTTTTTTTTTCATTTTTATGCAAATAGTGATGGATAAATTGATATTAATCCACTGTCCAACGAATTTTCCAGAATGTTTTCCGCGATATTAATAGTAACCCCTTACGAAAAAAATCTGCATGATTCTCTGCAGAGAACTCTGCAGAGTTCTCTGAAATTCGGTTTTTAAAAAGGTTCGAATTTCCTGCACATTTCTCTGCAAGAAACTCTGCAGGGCTTACTGCAGAGAATCATGCAGAGATCTCTGCATATTGCTCTGCACAAATAGCTACAGAGATCTATGCAGAGATTACTTCAGATTTTTTTCGTAAGGGGATAGCCTGTGAAAAGATACTGTCGGTAGAATTGTGGTAATAACTGCGATTGCTGCCACGTCCTGCGCATTCCAGCTAACGTTTAATGACTAATCACTCTTACGCCGTATTTAGTGTGGGAGGTTAGGTCACCGTACTTTCGGTAAATAGAGCGTTCCGTGACCGGTCACAAACATGCGCAAAGCATAGCACTAATTCAAGAAATTTATTTTATAACAATTTGTAATACATAATAATAATTATTTTTATTGAACATCTTGTAACCATTCGATAATAATAACATACTTTTGTGAAACATGCATACAAATACAAATAATCAAAAATTGTGTTTACAATGATTACAAGATGAAGTTTGAATTCTTCAAAAATTGGTTAAGAATAGTAGTAAATACATGTAGAATGAAAAATCCGATACGAGATTTTCTAACAGTGTTTTGTTAACAACAAATTACTTTGGATAACAATGCACAATTTTAAGATAGTACCGATCGGTATCTATTATAGGACGGGACGGCAAGTTTTTCCATAAAAAAATTGCGTTCTACATGCTAGAATTTGTTACTGTTTTTTTTAAATGTGGGATCGATTTTTTGTATGAATTAAATCTTATATTTAATTGCAAATGATCGTCTTGGACATAGATTTTTCTTGAAATAAGAATAGCAATTTACTGAATTACTAAGTAGAGTAGATTGTACATCCGCTCGTTGCTTCCATAAATAATCGAAAAAGTTTTCATAATGTGAAACAATCCTGTAATATATTATGGGCACATTTTTCATGTGATAATGTCATGTAAGAACATCAATCCTATATGTACACTCGGATACTATTGAACTTTGAATAATATCGAATTAGTGCTATGCTTTGCGCATGTTTGTGACCGGTCACGGAATGCTCTATTTACCGAAAGTACGGTGACCTAACCTCCCACACTAAATACGGCGTAAGAGTGATCAGTCATTAAACGTCAGCTGGAATGCGCAGGACGTGGCGGCAATCGTAGTTATTCCCACAATTCTACCGACAGTATCTTTTTACAGGCTATCCACCTTTTCACATGTCACAATTTGGTCGAGTGTTTATAATGATGAATACATATATATTTATAATCCTTCTCCGATTTAAACAATTATTTATTTATATCAACTCAATTGCTTCTTATAACAAAAACTTGCCAATTTCTTTATTGATATCATAACTTTCTTTTGCTATATTAAAATTGAAATTTATGTAAAATCAAACGTATAGAGAAGAAACACTAAAGAAATGGTAGTCTGTCCAACAGATCCTTCAAGCAAAGATGTCTACGCATTCATATTGATATAGATAGATGAAAATTTCAAGTTATTCAGCTTCATGTATAAGCATCATGTTCTTTCAGTGTCTGTGATTCACTCATTTACGAGGTAAAAGTAGACACATATATTAACATAATTATTTGTTGAACTAATTAGAAATACCTTTTTAATCATTGCATTATAATCACATTTCTTATCAACCTTGACTAAGGGAAAAGTAATAAACGTACACAATAAACCTGCTAGAATATTATTTACATTATTATTGAAAGTTTGACTTTAATTTACATAATGAAAATAGACTTTTAGAATAAGCACTCTGAATTTTCACCACATAAGGGATATCGAGAGTTTAAAAATTAACTTTGATTAACATAATGAAATAAATGTATAGATAGAGAAAACTCTTAGAATTTTTGTGACATTGAGATATCAAGAGTTGCAAAATTAATCTTCAAGTTTTACCTGAAGAAACGACCTTATACTTGCCAGCCTTTTACCTTGAAATGGTTTTTGGGGGGGGGGGGCAGATTTCACTACTTTTAAAAAGTATGTAATACCTAAATTACAAAGAATAGTTAACATCAACTGAATGAGTTATAAATTTAAAAATTAATGCGTATATGCTCACTGAAGATGGCCGCGGCAGTGGTACTAGTATTTGTCACTAGCGCCCTAGTTCTAAAAGTGTGCGCGCGTGCTCAGTCTGTGGCGTCGGTAAGTCGCTCTGTAGTCCTGGGGTTATCGACGTTACGTCTGCTATACCGTCAGTGTTTAACCTCTCGCGTGATTAACTTTGTCGCTGCTAAAGTATTTTAAAATTGTTGCTACGGGATCGAAACTCGTACTCAGGAGCAACTATGGATGGTCAGCTACTCCGAGGAGTGATTTCTTTTGGGACTTGTACACTGTGGTGATGGGAAACTTGTGCTTTCCCTTGGTCGATCATTGCTGTTTGGAGTCAGATAAGTTATTTTTTTTTATTTAAATTATTGAGACTTTTTGTTGATTTAAAGCACCGGTGCTTTGTTAAAAGAATTTTGTCTTTTTGTTTTCAGGTCACTGGGTCAATGCTGCTTCGAAATTTGTGTGTTACGTCTTAAGAAGATTTTGACGTCTCCCCTGGAATGGCATGCCGAAGCTAGTGCACAAGTTTTCGCTAAAGTTTTTTGTAGTGAGAAGTACAACAGTGTTGTAGATTGTTTTAATAAACATATTTAATTAATTTACATGACTTGACCAGTGCTTTTGACTTTTTGTAGTTTTTAAATTATATATATGTGTGAATAAGTGTAAATCACTATGGTGTTTTTCAATAATTATTGTGTGAATTTATGGATCTCAAGTGTGATTTGTCGAGAATAAGCAAAAAATGGTATAGTTATTTTCACTTTTTTTCCTACACATAATAATTTAATAACAATTCACATGATAAGATAATTCACATAATATATATGATAATTCACATAATAATTTAATTTATGTTAAAGTGTTTTGTGTTGTTTGGCTCTGTTTCCCTGGATTTGAATGGACTTATTGATGTATGTTTATGTCAGACCTATCTAATTGAGTTCGTCTTTTGGAGCAAAGGCCGTCTCTTTCAGATTGCTCTTCCTGGGTTCGACTAAGTTTTGATGTGTAAATAGTGGGTCTCAATAATTGTGACATTGAATTTAGTTTGTGTGTTGGCTTAATTATTTGTTTTATTGCCTATGGAATTGATAATGACTTTTGCCGACTAAGTTTTGTTTGTGCATGAATAGAGGAATACTTATGAACTCAGTGCTTCGTGCAAGTGCGTTGCTTTAATTTTTTTAAATTATAGTTTGAAAGTTTTATTTGTGGGTCCAATATGGGATATTAATAATGCTTTTGGGGTGCCTGTCTATTAAGTTAACTATTTGCTTGTTTTGTTATTTGACAGACTCCTATGCTAAACTACTCTGTGGTACGTTAAACTATTTATATTGAGTTTGGGGTATGTGAAAAAGGCATTGGAAGTGCAAACTGTGAATCTTTCAACGTCTTTTATCTTGGTACACTGTGTTGAATTACGTTCAATGTTTTCTATTATTAATTACACTCTGTATTATAGCTGACAACCTAATTTACTTTCATCGTTAAATATTTATTCATCACAGCCATAAAATTTATATATACTGAATTTACTGCTAAACCATAATATCAAAGAAAGTATAAAATATATATATAATATCAACTTCCATTTGGTCCCATTAAAAATGGAATAAATATCTGCAAAAAATAGATGTTTACAAAGACCAGAGCTTATATATAATAACTACTGTATTAAGGTACTAAAAAATGTATTTAAAATATCCATAGATTTTAATCACTAATATAATAATGATTACATATAGAAATGAGAGCAAAGAATATAATTGAAATAAGTAAGCTACATTTTGAATATTTCGGTCTTCGCCTGATTTAAAATCTGTTATAGCTATAAAAGCTTGTTTTAAGATGCTAAAACAATACAATTGAATTTATCTAAGAACTTATAGTTTTGATTTTTATAGTTATGCACCTGACAATTTAGACCCTAAATCCATGAAATCGATGGAGTAAGTATATAATATACACATGCTGATTATAAACATTACTGTTGCATTAAGCAAAAATATTCTCTATTATATAAACTGAATAATCTCTAAAATCCAACAAAATAAAACACTTTCACTAGCTATTCATAAGAATCCCTTTCGACGAACAGCCTGAGAGTCTACCTCCCAGGAGACGATAGGAAAAGTTATGAACTATTCATATACACTTAAACAACTTAGAAAATTTCATGCATGAGCGATGCATATTCTTGACACTTCACTAGCTTCTCACAATAGAAAATAATTTTTTCCTTATATAAACTGAATATTCTCTGAACTAAGAAAATAAAACACTTTTACTATCTATTCATAAGAATTCTTTTCGACGTACAGCCTCAGAGTCTATCTCCCAGGAGACTATAGGAAAAGTTAACGTAAGCACTTCCACAATTGTAGAAACTTTCTTGCGTGGAAGATTGAATATAATCGTAACACTCAACCAACTTGTCACATCACAAGAAAATTATATAAACAGGAAATTCTGTATAAATTTTCTTTGATTCTTGGACGATGAAAATACAACACTTTCACTAGCTTCTCATCAGGATCCCTTTCGACGAATAGCCTGTGAGTCTACCTCCCAGGAGACAATAGAAAAAATTACACATCCACTTCAAGAATGTAGAAACTTGCTTGAAAGGTGAACCCAAGAAACGATAGAAAAAGTTACATATTCACTTCAACAACGTAAACTTTCTTGAAAGATGAATTCTTAACAATTTACTAGCTGCCACATCACAGAATAGTTATTTCTTTATATAATCTAATAGTAAAAAAACCTGAAAAATAAAAGGATATATTTTAACAAAGAATCAGTTCATGAATCTTTCATGTATTGTATATAATTTTAGACATTTACTTTTTAGCACTTTTTTCAACTCCACATAATAATTGTTTGGATAATACTTTTCATAAGTTTATTCTCGTTTAAAATAACACAATCACTTTCTGCATACATATTTTTTCAACTAAATGTCCGTCTAAGTATATTGATAGCTGGGCTTCAGACCACGAGTCTCACAATTTTCCTTATTTTTTCAACTAAATGTCCGTCTAAGTATTAAGATAGCTGGGCTTCAAACCACGAGTCTCACATTTTTCCTTATTATTTTAACTGAATGTCCGTCTAAGTATTAAGATAGCTGAGCTTCAAACCACGCGTCTCACATTTTTCCTTATTATTTTAACTAAATGTCCGTCTAAGTATTAAGATAGCTGAGCTTCAAACCGCGAGTCTCACATTTTTCCTTATTTTCACAAAGTTTACAGGTATTATTATTATAATATACAGATTAAACGGCATAACCTGTTCAAATAATTTAATACACAAATTATCACCAATACAACACTAAAAATCATTTAGTAATGGATTGCATTCGAAACAATCCTCACACATAGCTTTAATTTAGAATTTATATCACTAATCACTATGCTGAGTTACGCTGTAATCTATTAAACTTGAACTATCTTTCAATTTAATCTTGTGAACATATCAACATTTTGAATATAAAAAGACACTATCACTATTCTTCGTAAGTAGCAAAAAAAGATTATGCTATTTATGAATGAAAGTTTAACAGTTTACCTCGGCAGCTGTATTTGGTTTTTCAAAAGTTTCAATATCATAATTTTAATTTTAGACATTTACTTTTTAGCACTTTTTTCAACTTCACATAATAATTGTTTGGATAATACTTTTCATAATTTTATTCTCGTTTAAAATAACACAATCACTTTCTGTATACAACTTATAATAAGTTCACTTTTTAACACTTTTTTATGGTACATTCCATCCGATCTGGATAGAGAAAAAGTCTATAATTCACAGCAAGAGGTGGATAGCCCTCCATAAGGAGACGATCCTCCATAAAAAACAATCCTTCACACTAGTAGATGAATTACTTATTATCAAAATAAAAATCTTCCGCTTGCACCAGATATTCTGCTAACTTAATAAATATTCTTACTTCACAGCATAATAAATACTGCAAATCATAAATATTTATAATTCAAACTTTTTTCAATGGCAATATAACCTCCCAAAAGTATCTGAAAAAGAAAAGAGAACATTTAAACAAAGTATCAGTTCACGAAACCTTGATTTATATTGTATATTAGTAAATCACAATCATAACACTAAATACTTATCTAATCTAATTATACACTATTAATCATGTCGATCATTATGAACGAAATTGACTTATTTCTCACTGTTTTTAAATGACACTGTTTTAAAATATTAAACTTATGATATATTTCGCACTATCACAATATTTTATAATAATATGTTAAATTATTAATTAAAATATTTACGTTGATTATTATAAAATGTAACTAAGTATTAATATTAAGAAAAATTATTTTTACCGTTTCTTAATTACGTTATAAGCTGTCGATTAAACGCAGTTGGATTCAATTATCGTTCTTGGATCGAACTGGACATCAATTTGAACTTTTCGGCTAAATAACACGGAGAGGCTGGGCGCGAGCTGGCAGGCGAATATCCGCGCATGATGCGCGACGTCCAGGAAGGCAACATCGTCCGCTCCGCGCATTTGCACGACCTACGCCGGCAAGGCAGCGAACGACTCCAGGCCGAGGAGCGAGCCCGACAAGCCCCAGAGTGCTACCGCGATAACCGTTGCGTAGACGATGAAGCGTCGATCACGGTCATGGAAGAACTGCGTGGCTGTATTGCGCTAGCGCTACACATAGCCTAGGTCGGAACCTGCATATCGCAAATGGCCAGAGGTGAACGCGGAAATAAAGACCTATCTTTGAAAAGAAGCTCAGACGATTTCGTTTATTTCTCTACGTTAAACCTACCCGGCCATGGCATATCCCAAATGCTAGAAAATTTGTTTTATTTTTACTGTATAAAAAAGAGTAATTTATGGGACAGTTTTAACATTGAAAGTTTAAAAGAAAATATATATATATTGCTAAATCAAATACACATTTCAAAAAATGTCTTTTAAATGTAGGAGATGGAATATTGGCAAACAACTTTGAAGAAGAAAATGAAGTAATAAGTACACCTCAAGAAATGTTATTAAAAGAAAATATCATAAAAGAAATATATGATACAATAATTGAACCAAGCAATCATGAATATTACGAAAATATCATACTGGCACCAAAAAACTCTGACGTTCTAGAAATAAATAATAAAATTTTATCACTAATCAATGAACAAGAACTGATATTTTTAAGCTATGATTCAGCAGAAGAAACTAATAATGAAAATTTAGACACATTTACCTACAGGATTTTTAAATTCGTTAACACCTAATGGCTTATGCGGCTGCTCTCCTAAGCAGTGTCGCGCTCGAAGTGACTGGATATCGTTGTCGTCTCTTTCTTCTGCGTTTATTTTCGTGGTTCAGGACAAATAATACTAAAAGAATTTACAACAGAGGAATTTAAATGTGGCCAGTGAATTGCCAAACAGAATATGAAATTATAGATTTAATAAAAGCGAATTGAATTTAATAATGCTAATTGATCAAACTGAATTTAAACAAAATCAATGAAATTCAAACGTGAAGTTTAGGGAATGAGTTTAATAGGTAAGATTAAAGGAATATTCAAGATATAGTCGAGAATTGCTACTAAATCCTGATGTATTGAATGCAAAAGGAAACAGATAGGAGCGTCCAGCTTCGTGTCCCGCTCGAGACTGGCCCTACGAAGCACGCGAGACGTCGCTCGTCGTCGCAATTCGAAAAAAATTCTCGCTTCCCTGGGTCTTGTTTTTCCCGATTTTCCCGAATATTCCTCTTCTCGAAGAGAGTCATCAAATTCAGGCCCGGCCGCGTCGGACCCGCCTTGAGCCAAAACACATGTCGCGCGCACGTACTCGAACGCCTCGCTCTCGAGCTCGAGCTCTGCTCGGCGTGGGGCATTAGAAACAAAGACCCATAGTTTTTGTTGTCGCGGGCGTGCTCGCAGTCGCTGTAGCCGTCTTTACAAACAACGAGCCTAATATCGCTTCCGCATTTGCTCGAACTTTCGCCCGCGACGAAGAGAAAACCTCTTAAGGAGAAAACCTTCGTCAGAAGCGATATGAATACATACTAAAAACTAAATTTATTGCTGCAGTTCATCGTCGACCAAGTACTTATGACTAACTTTCCCGCCCATATACCAGCCCGATCGAAGTGCAGAACATGCTCCCTTGTCATGACGGCCAATCTGGACAGCATGCCTCTCGACTTTTCGCGTCAACATGGAAACCTCGACTCTCCGTGTCCCGTGCCGCTCCAGACGTAACCGTCTGTCGGAGCACAAAAAATTTCTCTGCCCTTTGTACAGAGGCTACGCAGCACTAAGCGTGCTGCGTCGAGGCACCTATCCGCGATTCTCTGCTCTTGCTTCGATCCGCTCCCATATGTCGGGAACAGCTTACCACCGCACAAACTTATCTTACAAATGAGACGAGAGGCCAGCCCAGCCACTATCGCGAAGGGACGGGTACGCGCCGTCTTTCACGCAGTTCTATCGTGTGTTCGAAATAACAAAAACGTACAACAAAATAGCGGCTGATTTTTACTGGAAGCATATGCGGCCGGAAGTCAAACAATTCATTCAGCGTTGTACAGCATCTCAGGCGAACCAATTAGTGAGGCTAAAGACATGCATGCCACTAGAGATCAGCAACACTCCATCGGTCCCTTTTGAGCAAATCGCCCTCGATTTTTACGGGCCGCTCCATATGTCCAAGAAGGGCAACAAGTATATTCTGTTCATCCAAGACATACTTACCAAATACATAATCCTGGTCCCAACCGAGCACGCGAACGCGGCTGAGGTAGCGAACGCCCTAACCGAGAGGGTGATACGCGTATTCGAGCCTCCCGCAGCAATCGTCACAGACCAAGGCACGCACTTCCAAAACAATGGTCTGGAAGAACTGGCGCGACTATTCGGAATAGAGAAATTCGCGACTACGGAATATCAACCCCAGTCGAACGGGTCAATAGAGCGCATGCACCACACCCTAACTGAATATTTGCGAAAATATGTAAGGCAAATGAACGAGTGGGACGAATGAGCCGCCGTATGTGAACACGCATATAATTGCACATGGCACGAAAGTACAAGTCGCAAGAACTGCTATTTGGGGTCAAGCCACGCACCCCATCGAGTTCTCCAGGAGCGCATGAGTCAATAACATATAACCAGTACTTGGAAAGCATGATTAGTAACTTGGCAGCACGGCAAACAATGGCAGTCTTGAACTTCACAATTCACTAAAGTTTACAAATAATAAAACCAAGATTGATTAAATTTTGTATTTTTATTATTTATATATGTTGTATAAAGCATTTTACTGCAAAAAGTTTTACAAAAACCCCTTTGATACAAATTTATTTATCTGTGCGTGCGTGCGCGCGCGCGCGTGTGTGTGTATGTGTATGTGTGTGTATGTGTGTGTGTAAGTGAAAACACGAGAGATAGCAGATTTTCAACTTACTGACTTACCGACTGAACCATATGAGAGCTCGAGTAAGTGGTGATAAGTCTATAATCCTGTTTTACCTGATTCACACCAAGAAAACTATTTTTTCAAAAATTAACACTGTACATTCTACTAATAACTTTTTTTCAGGATTTAACCCTCTCATAACCCCTTAAGAATTGTTACGTAGGCATGTGTGGCTAGTAAGTAACTAACACTAGTAAGAGGGTATGATATACAAAAAAAATGTGCAACGCGAAGCTCCGCCACTTATTGTTTTCAACTAAAAATGACATAATACAACATGTTTTCTGATAGGATGGGAACTCCGAAATTATTTTGATGAAAATATTTGGTACTGATGCAGAGTACGTGGTAAATTACAGCTAATATATATTAGGAAGATATATTCATAAATATATGTGATTGTAATTATATACCGGCACTTGACTGACCATCGTGGAGAGGGTCAATTGTGTGAATCATTAATTGAAGTAGGCCGTGTCTAAATCTGGCATGACTTTCCCGACCATCTGGAAAGTCGGATGATTGAGAAGGAACTCTTGTTGTCGTGCTATCATACCTTCCATCCTTATTACTAGTGCACTCAAAATTACTCACAGACATACTTCTTTTAAGTTGGCATTCTCCAGAAACGTTTTTGATATTATTTTCATTTTTACTTGTAGAACATGGATTTTGCTGAAATAAAAATATATCTGGATATTTAAATTTATTCAAGTTTATGTACTATTTCTGAAAGAGTAACATGCAATAGAATTAATTAGTGTATTTTATAACTTAGAATATTTTTAAAACGAAATCTGAAAACAACTAGTGCACAACATACAATCCTTCAAAGCGACAAAAGAGAGTTATGTCCGTATTTAATATTAATATTAATACAGCAACTTTGTATTTAATGAAGATCTATGAATTTCGTATTTAAATTATCTTTTTAGAATGCATTATTTTTAAGCTTTAGGTAAAAAAACTCATTTTTGTAAACTTCGTTTTGGGATCATCGAATTGCAACATACATGGTACATACAACGTACATACAACGTATATACGTTATCCCCTTTTGACTATGGCAAAAAATTTAAAAAAGATTTTAGTCTACGGGGAATGGGCACCGGTTCAAGTAGATGTTTGCATAGTCCCTGTAAACCGTAGACTCATACACGGGGAACAACGTCAACTTGTGACATCAATATTATATTTTTATATTAAGATTAATATTTCGATCAAATCGATGCTTGCATGAGATTTTTTGACTCAAAAACTACATAAAATGTGAGAAACACGATTCTGATATATTAATTTGAACATCGAAAACATTGTTGTAAACTAAAGAGCAAAAAACGGCGTGCGCGCGAGAATTGCATTGACAGCTCGATTTATAATTCTTCAAATATGCATTTCACAATCCGTATACTTTTTTCTAAGTAATTTTTATCATACAAATTTGGAATACTAGTATCCGTCAACTCATGAGTTAATATCGGAAAAATAGTAATAGAAGAGTTCGAGTCTCGCAACTAACATATTTGTATGTGAGATATTTCGTTGCTTAGAGCTTATCACTTGCAAAGAATTATTAATCAAGAAATTTTAAGCAGGAAAGAACATTTATGTATGCGTATTTTTGCGAAAATCGATTATTTACAGCGATAAAATACGTAAACTAATATTTCCTATGTAACTGTATATCTATAGCTTGTGATGTGGTGGTTTGTACGACAAGAGGAAGGTCGCTTACCACATGAAGATACCCATACGGCTGATCGCGAATTCGTATTTAATTTCTAACTTAAAAACTGTTGGACGACCGAGATCGCGATCGTTATGCTGACTGATTTGCCTCGGCTGATGATTCTCTCGTACTCTGGATCGCAGGCTAAGAAAAAAGGGGAAAGTACATGAAATAATAGTACGCACTATTCGAAACTCAACTCAATCGTTTATTCGATTAATTTAAGAAAATAAAAATTTCCGGGGCTATACGCTCACGGACTTTCGGTTCGTCCTCGAGCGATCATCTCACCGTCTGTATTCGAGCGTGCTGGCTCTATCTCGGACAATAACCCGCAGTGATAAGAAAGGTTAATTGCTCTATTTGTCTTCAACTGGCTCGGCTCTTCCTCGCGTTCTGATTCTGTCTCGTGCCTGTGAAAGCGCTTGCGAAAAGATTTTTTCGGATAATGCATACGGGGAAAAATTGCTCTGTTTTCTATCTGTTCTCTATTTCACTCGCACTCATACACTTTTTCTTAGATCGCTCGCTTTATGCTATCCACATGTCACACGCACTCACAATATAGCACACTATCGCTCTCGCGCCCTCTCGCACATTTCTCTTGTAGGCGCGTGAAATACAAACATGCATTAATCACTTGTCTGGCTGTATACTCTTTTCCCATGCAGTTTTACATTTGATTGAAACCAGAATTAGTAACAAAAAAAGCGAAGATAAAGAATCGCTCTTCAGTGGTGAATACTCGCGGTCCAGTGTGAAAAATTCTTTTTCATACAAGTATTCTAGCAACACGAAATCTTTTCCGGAAAAATCAGAATATATACCGATGACGGAAAAAAAATCGTATACAAAGGACGACTATAAATCCTGCGTATACAGAACCAAAGAAGATAAAAAATAATTTATAAATTAATTTTTAAAAATCGGCCCTTTTCAGGGCCACGTATTTGTGACACGTAGGACAAAGCTTTTTACTAGCAGCTCTGCATAACATCTCTGACATAGTGCGCCTAGCCCTCGTACGCCGCCTGTTATACTCTAGTAACTGCGCCCGTTATACACTGGTTACTACGCTCTGCACTGTGTATAACGGCCCAGAGCTCGTATAGCGCGATGCTAGCCTGTTATACGCTAGTCAGCACGATCGTTATACGCTGCTTCGCTCTGCACACAAGGCTGGTACAGCGCGGGGTAGCATACCGCGCTCTACTATACAGTCTGCTGTACGTCAAGTCTCTAATAATGAGAGGGGTGGGTAAGTACAGGACTAGTATAGCGCACTCTACTATACATAGCTACTATACACTGCAGGTCTGATATCGAAAGGAGTCGAAGACCTGCTAATACCCATTAACACCTCATTAATACCTCTTTATCACTTGTTTATCATACCCCCCCTCAATTAACCCTTATCACCTCTACCGCACCAGGTGCCCCGCCCCGTCTCTCTATTACGGGGGAGGGGAGGGGGTTTATGCCCTTCGTAATACTATTTTAAAACTACATTAATGTTTAAATTTATTTAATCGGTACCTGAATCAGCGTCAGTGTACGAATGCGCGGGGGACGAACTCGACCGCGTGCGTCGCACGGTGGTCCGAAACGCAAAATAAGTGGCCAAAAGTCTGGCTTCACTCGAATTTTGCATTTATCGAAAATATGTTTTTTTAGGGATGTTCCTGATATAACTTGCTATAAGAAACCGTTTCCCCCATATATAAAATAATTATATATCAATATATATATTAAGATTAATTATACACTATATTATATTTGACATTAGCGAAATATTTATAATTTTTCATGTGTTTTAGGGATGCACACATTAATGTTATATTAATATATTATTAAATTTTAATGTTATATTAATATCCTAATATATTTTCCTGTGTGTGTATATATGGGCGATTCTCTGTGAGATCGAGAGGTCGATATTTGGAAATGCATTCTAAATATATGGAACCCCTTCTACTTGATGAAATACACCTCTCTGAATTTTTTCAGATTTTTTATATCAATTATCACTGAGTTACAGGGGATCAAAGTTGACATTTTAGGGTATTTTTCAATTTTTTGCTTATTTTCATTAATTTGTATCTTCTAAAGAAAATGTATTACACCAAAAACCCATAAGACATTTTTTTCAAGAAATTTTCTAAACTTTAAAAAAAAATACTTTTGATGTCATATATATATGTTATCATTTACTTACAACTAATTTAAACCTTAAAAGCAGTGAAACTGAGATTCTGATCCGGAGTTCGACAACCAAAAAATTCATGAAAGTACCTTTATATGGTGCAAAATTACCTGAAAAGTTTCAGAGTGTCATTCAAACATTAAGACCACTTAAAAAATCAAAATATAAAGGTGTCAAAAATAAAAAATTGGATTTTCGATCTGAGAAAAATATATTTAAATAGCAAAAAAAATTCTAAGACAAAAAGTATTCTTGAGATTTTTCTTAATTTTGTCTTTTTTTCATGTTAAAAATCGATAGTTTTATCATAAAATTTTCATCGATTTTTAACAAAAATAGCTGAAATTTTTAATTGGAGCTATCACCCGTCAAAAATGGCTGCTTGGATCAAGAATTACAAGCATTTAAAGGAAAAAAGGTAAAATCGTCTTTTTCGTAAATTACATCTTTTCAGATGTGTATAAATGATCTATACCTATGCTTCTAAAGGCCCTTACATAAACACAGACAGACACATACACACACATACATACACACAGGAAAACAAGTGTTTTGTTTTTGTCCCGATCCGCATTCTTCTTGGTAAGCACTTGGTCAAATTTACGAAAAGTCAAATGGAAAAATGCGTCTCGAAATAACACCTATTTCGAGCTGTCAGTCTGCTTTCGACATTACAGTGCGAACAATCTTCAATAAATTCAAAATGTTTCGATTGCAGTATGCGGACATTTTCATGGTGCTAAAAACGAATGAAAAATTAAATTTCGAAGAGCAAAAAAAAGCGGTCATAGAGTACGTTCAAAACAGTCCTAATGCAGTTGATGATGTCAAAAAAAGTGTTGAATTGAAGCTACGAAAAAGTTTTTTTAATAATTTTAAAAAAAAGTTGATGTCACTGCCTAAAAATAAACAGAATTACGAGGAGTTTCAACTTCAATTCAACAGTTGGTTGCAAGGTTGCATTGACATTCCATTGCCTACATTTAGTAACGATGCAGACTACAGTTTTGAATGCAGCAATGATATAAGCACTGGTATTTTTTATATTTATTGTTAAATTATATTTTTTATTAATCATCTGCAAATAAATTAATAGTTGAATCTCCAACGACTTATTTAAGAAAGCGAGATATCAACAGCAAAAGGCAGACCAAAAGTTTCCTACGCTCTATCTGCGAAACGTTCGCAAAGGAGAAAAGCTACCTCGTTAGCTGAAAATTTGACGAGCGAAGAATTATTTGGCGCTTTTCAGAAAAAATTAAGACAGGAAAAAAACTTGAGTGGCGTCAAATTATTAAATGAAGTAACTGATCCTGCGAAAGCAAGGACTGCTTTAAGCATTATTAAGACGTCTAAAAGGTGCAGTATGTCTCCCGAAGAAGCCTTGCAATTAATTATTGAAAATAATTTAAGCAAAGACAAGTACAAATCTATTAGGAAACATGCCCGAAAACGAGGTCATAATTTATATCCGTCTTATTATCAGGTACGTAATTTACTTATAATATATGTTTCTCAATTAGACCTTTTTTGATGATTTTCGAAAGCGTATATATAGCTCATTGCTATACAAAAAGAGCTTTAATATGAGGTTCAGAACCTTGAAAACGGACGATCGCGATCGGGTCAAAAGTTGCGAAGATTAAAAGAAAATTGAAAAAATCGTTAGATTCTCTGAAATTGATTGATTTTTGTAAAAACCAGCAATTTTTCCCTTCTTCAAATGCTCATATTTACACTTTTATAGCTCACACTCACTCTTTTATTATACTTTCTTTACGGATATCATAATATTCTTCTTTGAAAACAAATAGCTATGTATGTATATATGCGTGATTCCAAGTGAAATCGACAGATCAAAATTTGATTTTTTTTCCAACCATATTAGATCACTTCAACATGATAAAATATACCTCCCTGAATTTTTCAGATTTTTTGCATCGATTATCTCTGAGTTACAGGGGATCAAAGTTTATGAAATTCGTGTTTTTTTCATTTTTTGCCAATTTTCATTAATTCATAGCTCCTCGGGGATGCATTTTTCAACAAAAGTGCAAATACTTTTTTTCGTAAATTTTGTCTATTTTACAAAAAAAATACTTTTATAGTCACATATATATATGTTATCATTTTCCTACAACCAATTTAAACTCTAAAATCAGTGAAACAGAGATTTCGATACGGAGTTGGACAAACAAAAAATTCATGAAAGTACCTTTTTATAGTGCAAAATCATCTGCAAATTTTCAGAGTGCGTCTCAAAGATTAAGACCATTTGAAAAATCAAAATATGAATTTTGAAAAAAAAATCGTGGATTTTATCTCTAAAAAAATTAACTTTAAATAGAAAAAAAAATTCTAAGATAAAAAGTATTCTTGCCATTTTTCATAATATTGCTTCCTTTCCGAGCTAAAAATCGTCGAAAATTTAAATTTAAACAGTATAAAATGCGGTATTTTCATCGATTTTTAGCTCGGAAAGGAAGCAATATTATGAAAAATGGCAAGAATACTTTTTGTCTTAGAATTTTTTTTTCTTTTCAAACGTAATTATTTTCGAGATAAAATTCAAGATTTTTTTTTTCAAAATTTATATTTTGATTTTTCAAATGGTCTTAATCTTTGAGACCCACTCTGAAATTTTGCAGATGATTTTGCACTTTAAAAAGGTACTTTCATGAATTTTTTGGTTGTCGAACTTCGGATCAAAATCTCTGTTTTACTGATTTTAGAGTTTAAATTGGTTGTAAGAAAATGATAACTTATATATATGACTATAAAAGTATTTTTTTGTAAAATAGATAAAATTTAGTAAAAAAAGTATTCTATGCACTTTTGTTGAAAAATGCATCCCTGAGGAGCTATGAATTAATGAATATTGGCAAAAAATGGAAAAAATACGAATTTCGTGAATTTAACCACCTGTAACTCAGAGATAATCGATGCAAATAATCTGAAAAAATCCAGGGAGGTGTATTATATCATGTTAAAGTGATCTAATATGGTTGGAAAAAAAATTTAATTTTGATCTGTCGATTTCACATGGAATCACCCATATATATGTATATAATAAATACTGCTCTAAAAACGTTTGTATGACGTTTAGAGGTGAAATTTTTTGGTCAAAAGGAAGATTTCCACTAGCGCTACCTAAAACTATGCTTTTAAATACTTAAAACATGTCTTTATGAATTGTAGGTGAAAAATAAAGCGATTGTTTTGGTTGTCCGATTTTTTTTTTGGTTTGTTTTTACGAGATATTCAGGTTTATTCAAATTTTTAAGAAAATTCTTAAAAATTCATATCTTAGTGCAAATTCGGTTCGAATCAATTCTAAATAAATTAATTTCTTCGCGATTGTGTCAAGTTTCTAAATCAAAAAGAAATGCTTGAAAAGATTGATTACTTCTTAACTTATTAACGACTTTACGCGAAATTCAATATTATTCCAATTTTTTAAGCAATTTTTAAAAATCCATATCTTAGCGAATATTCGGTCCAAATAAACGATAAATTGCTTAATTTCTTCGCGATTGTGTCGCGGAGAAATGAAGCGATTTTATTTATTGTCCGGCTTATTTTTTCGGTATAACGTTTTCACGTATACCGATGGATCTTAGCTTCTACTTCATCGATTTTGACGCGGCAAAGTGTGTTGAATTCGTTTTCGTATTTCCAGTCGTGAAAAGCAAAGCGTTTTTCACTTCGCTCATCCTTTCCGATTTCATGTACTACTGAAATACTATAATATTTGCGAAAAAAAAAACATCTTCCGTTGTCATCGGCTAGCAAGCGTAACTTATCTCTATATTTACATGATATTAATTAATCTTGGTTGATATTAATTAATTAGGTTGGAATAGCTAAAAGTCTTGGTTATCCAGATGGAATTTTGATTGAAGAGACGAAATGTGAAGTAACTCTTCAAAACCTCTTAAGGCATACTACGGAGAGGTTGTTACAATTTTTAAATGTTAATTTTGAAAACCAACCGAACCCGGAGTTACTATTAATATGTAAATATGGTTTTGACGGTACGAATGTAAATGCTTTCCGGCAAAGATCTACTGACCCTAGGCACGATTTCAGTAATATTTTCTGTTGCTCTCTTGTACCGCTTAAACTATTGCACCAAGCATCGAACAAAGTTTATTGGGTTAATCCTCGACCATCATCGGTGCGCTTCTGCCGAATTATTAAATTGATATTCGAAAAAGAAACTAAGGACTTGTGCAAAGCGGAGGAGAGCAATTTGAAAGAACAGATAGAAGAGCTACAAGATGTTGTAGTTGCTGGATGCAGGGTCAGTTTTAAGCTGTATTTGACAATGATCGACGGAACAGTAATTTAATTTATATCTTAATTTATATTAATATAATATTTTTTATATTTTAAAATTATTCATATATGGTAATAAATGTATAGGTTTGTAATGCCCTAAACGACTCGTCCAGCTTAAGATGCTACTTATGTAAAGCGACAACAAAAGATTTTAATAATATAGACAGCATGATAGCTAAAAGCATTGACGAGAGCGTTTTAGATTATGGTTTGCCGGTATTGCATGCTAATATTAGATTTTTGGAAGCAGTGCTTCATATTTCGTATCGCTTAGCTTTGCAAAATAGAACTTGGAAAGTGAGTAGTCAAGTTAAATCCATAATCTTTATCTATTATTTTACTGTGTATACCCTGGTAGAAATCCAAATAATTTCCTAGCTAATAAATACCTTGCGTCAATAAATAGCCGAAAAATGAAAACATTTTTCTTTCAATAATGAAACGCTTTTTCGAACTTTTCTAAGCCATTTTATAGAGTACACTTGATGGAAGATATTATTATACATTATTATAAGACGTTTTCAAGCTTATAAACATAGATTGGCTGGCTGAATTAAACTAAAAAAGATATCTAGTTAATCACTAAGAAAGCGATATCTATAATGTTGAAAAAAAGAAAATATCATAAATATCTTTATAACACGTGTATTTATAGTATTAAATAGTTCTTGATTCGATAAAACGTTTAGAAACTGATTGAAATACATAAGCCTCTTTCTATATAGTGTCCGATTTAAGCAGGCATTAAAGGTTATGTTTATTCTATAAAATGCTCAAGTAATGTGAGAAAAAGCGTTTCATCGATGGCCAAATTTATGAAAAAGCAAAATATAACATAGGCATGTGGTGTGTGCGTATACTAGATATTAGCTTCTAATTATCGGATCTTAAGTAATAACCTCGGAATGTTTGTTTTCTTTTTACGGTTACGTATGGGCCTATCAAAATAATTACATGCTTTACTCCTTAAATAATAACTTCATCTGTTTTAATCAATTATTTTATTTACTTTTTATATAAATTTGTCTTTACCATTTATATTAGTTACCATGCAAAATATTTATTACGCTAAAAACTGCAGCTTCACTTGTATATAAATTGATAAATGAATGAAATTGTCGTAGAAGCATAAACTATAATAAAAATTTTAATTTTGATTGCGATTTTTAGGCATGACCGCACCGCGGGAATATATATAACATAATATTTTTAATTTTCATACTAACATGTGTCTATACTAGGTTCCGAAAAGTCTTCAACATATTACTGAAGAGAGAAAAAAGTTTATCCAAGAAAAACTCCAGGAAAAGTTGGGAATTCTAGTGGATATGCCAACTCAAGGGTTTGGTAATACAAACAATGGCAACACAGCCAGAACATTTTTTAATAACATTGATGTCGTCTCTGAAGTTACAGGTAAAAATGCTTTAATATTCGTAAAATGCCAGTAAAACGTTATGCGTCAATTACTGAAAAAAATGCACGTCTATTTTTTCGTTTTTCATTCAACTATAATAGAATAAAAGAGCTTTAATTTGAGCTATCGATTGCTAAAAACCAAAGATTGGGTGAAAGGTTAGGAGCATTCGAAAGAAATCACAAAAATCGCTTCTTTTTGCAACAATCTATTTCGTATAGAAATACAGCGTTTTTTGCTTGTTTTTAAAAGTTCATAAGTTTTCACCCAATCGTTAATTTTTTACAATCAATATCTTAAATTAAAGCTCTTTTCTTTTACTTTCTATTCAACTAAACATATTAAACATATTATCATTGGCTAAATTTGTGCTAATCACAAGAAAACTACAATTTTGTTATACTCAACTATAGGAGAAGAAAAGAGCTTTAATTTAAATTGTTAAATATAAAAAACGAACAATCGGATGAAACGTTATGAGCATTCGAAAAATTCGCAAAAATCACTCGGTTTAGCAACATTCTATTTCGTATAGATTGCCAGCGTCTTTTTGCCTGTTTTCAAATGCTTATAACTTTTTATGCTACAAGGAACTTAGCGCACGCTTCGCGCGCGATTTGAATTATGTTTTGGTTTTATAAGTACCTATTTATCAGTTATGAACTATGAATATGGTAACCATAATCATGTTTACTTAGCAACCAATCAGAATCGCGTATTAAATGCTTCACAACAAAGGCCGTCACTTCTTTTAAAGAGGATTGTTCGCGTAAAAATCATAAATTCAAGTAAAAATCGTATAGAATCACGTAAACAATTGCATTTTGTGCTTCACCTATTAATGCTATCAGCAAAACTCCTGTGGTCAATTACCCTGAAATTTTCCAAGGAACAAAATAAGATATATTTCGTTTAAATCGGATGAGAAACAAAAAAGATTCCAGTATTTTTGACATTTTTTGTTTGATGAGCATTATTATTGCGCACGAAGACTCATCCAGTTTCAATTAAATTGTTCTTGATTCCTTGTAACTAACTCCTTTTAGGTCATTTTTATATTATATTTTTTAATAAAACTGCAGTGTCAATAGACTCTCCAAAAGGTTACTCCAATCCAGTATTGAACCACCTTAAGCATATCTTACATAAAAGTAAGGCTCTTTTAAATGCGAAACTTTCAGTCACTAAGTTTTGGGCCTTCAAGAGTCCCATTTCTGGAGTAATTGCACATATACATAGCAAATTCTGATTTGTTCACGAAATTAATTTATTCAAACAGGATTCGATCGGATGTTATTGATTAAAATGAAAGTGCTACTGTCTGTTTTGGCATGTGGATATGCCATTAATGTGGAAGCTTTTAAACATTATTGCATCGATACAGCAAGGCATTTTGTAAATACGTATGGCTTCTACAATATGCCTACCTCAATGCACGTTATTTTAATTCACGGTTATAGCATTGTCAATAACTTTCCTTTGCCTATTGGGATGCTGAGTGAGGAACCACAGGAGAGCAACCACAAATTCATAAAACTGTTCAGAACGTTCTTTTCAAGAAAATACTCTCGGTAATTTAACAAATACTCTCAAAAGAAATTTATATAATTATTTATATAACATAATTTTTTTAATCGAAATTCTTTAAAATTTAAATATCAAAAAGTATTACAGTCGTGTAAGATGTTCGTTTAGAATAATTTATATAATTTTCAGAACATTCTACTTATTAGAATATTTGAGAGTAATTTATTCTTGATAAGAATTTAAAGAAATATAACTACAAAGTATTTATTTTCTTTCAGTGTAAAAACCAATGAAGACACCTTCTGCCGACTTCTTTTGATGTCGGATCCATACATTTCCTTAATAGGTACTTATTTATTTGATTATATATTGTCTATATGAGATTAATAACCCTTATTAAATATTTTTACTATTTTTATAAGATTAATTAATTTTCACTAATTATTAGGTATGAAGGTTAAAAAAACAAAAAAAGAGTTTACTCCGGAAATTTCAGCACTAATATTTATTAATAATAAAGAAGAAGAAGAAGAAGAAGAAGAAGAAGAAGAAGAAGAAGAAAACGAAGAGGAAGACGAAGAAGAAACATCGGATAGCAATGGCAGTAGTATCAGTGATAGTGATTTCAATCTTACAAGTGATGAATAAAAATTGTCAAATAAATGACTGCAAATTGTTGATATTGTAATATGGTATAGTATAGTAGCTTGTTATATGTATGTAGTATAGTATGGCCACGACATTAAAAATTCATGCAAAATTCTGAACTTACCATAGTAATAAAAAGATTATGATGTTGTAGATTTTGATTTTTTATTGCATTATACTGATGGATTTAAGTATGTAAACTACAAAAAAGAGTTGTGCACATTTAGCAATGATTCGAATTTGTTTATTTGTAGTTTCTAACTTTTAACAAAGTTTCTGAAACTTGATGCGTGTATTAAGTCATACAAATACGCGCGCATATGTATTTTTATACTTTAAAAAATGTTTTTTTATTAATAAAATATTTAGATCCTTGCATAAAAGGTTTTTATTTAAAAAAAAATGTAGGTTCCCTGGTAGAAATCCAAATTATTATTCTCTAGTTTCCAGAAAAAATACATTCAGTATCATATATACATGTTTTCTCAAAAGTATTTCCATTTTAAACCTTAATATTAACAAAAGTGAAAGTTTGCTCCGGACTAGAACAACCCAAAAATTCATGGAGATACCTTTTTTCAATACAAGAGTATCAGAACAAGTCCTAGAATAAGAGTAGAAGTTTAAGACCACTGAAAAAATCAAAACATCACTTGTCAAAATAAAAAAATTGAATTTCCGATTTAAAAAAATACACTTCAATAGTAAAAAAATTCTAAAACAAAAAGTACTCTTGAGATTTTCCTTAATTTCGCTTCGTTTCCAAGCAAAAAATCGATGAAAATGTTGAATTTAAATAGTAAATTAGATGGTATTTTCATCGATTCTTTGCTTAGAAATGAAGCGAAATTAAGAAAAATCTCAAGAGTACTTTTTGTTTTAGAATTTTTTTTACTATTTAAGTGTATTTTTCTTTAATCGGAAATGCAATTTTTTTTTCAACTTTTGTTAATATTAAGGTTTAAAATGGAAATACTTTTGAGAAAACATGTATATATGATACTGAATGTATTTTTTCTAGAAACTAGAGAAAATTTTCTTGAATAAGTATTGCATGCTTTTTCGACGAAAACGCTTCCTATAGGAGCTATGAATTTTTAAAAATTTGCAAAAAATGAAAAAAATACCTAAAATCCTAACTTTGACCAACCATAGTTCGAAAATTAATGTCGGATAAAATCTCAAAAAGTTCAGAGTAATCAGAGGCAACCTCCTGAACAAATTCCCAGAGATATAGCTATATCTATTTTTCGGCTGGTCGATCTCACAGATATATACAGGAAAATATATTAGTATATTAATATAATATTAAAACCTATTAATATATTAATATAACATTAATGTGTGTATCCCTAAAGCACATGAAAAATTATACAAATTTCGCTAATGTCAAATATAATATAGTGTATAATTAATCTTAATATATATATTGACATATCATTATTTTATATATGGGGGAAACGGTTTCTTATAGCAAGTTATATCAGGAACATCCCTAAAAAAACATATTTTCGATAAATGCAAAATTCGAGTGAAGCCAGACTTTTGGCCACTTATTTCGCGTTTCGGACCACCGTGCGTCGCTCGCAAAAACACGCTTGGACTACTTTGCTTTTTTTTTGTGGATTGTATAATTTATTATCAGTGAATGGCTTACCTTTGGCCGCCTTTCTTGAAATGCTGGACGTCAAACAAAATAAGATCACTGAATGAAAACTAGGACTCTAAGTAAATCTGTTTGCTTGGATGCTCTGGAAAATGCTCTGGAAAAATCAAAACTAGGCAGCTCGACCGATCCCTAATGAGTGAGCCCTCACTCTCCTAATTGCTCTGTCGGACGCGCTTCGGGGCCTCCCCTTTCCTCATTAACGCGCACTCTCCTTCGCCGCTCTCTCTCGATTTTCTCGGTCTTACCCATAGGAATCTATGGGCCTTGGCAATAATGTAATCGAGAGAGCGTAGCGTAAGCATTGACGTGTCGACCATTGCCGACGACGGAGAGGTTGCTGATAGTCGCAGAATTTTTGACACAGAATACTTTTGTGTCCTTAATTTCTTCGCCGTGCAAGCCATCCCCAGTCTTGATTCGACCAGTAATTTATTAATTACTGATCAAAGCAAGCCGTGAAAAGCTGTCGCATGATACTCTCCATAGTAGTTCACATAATACTATAGGGGTAAGTGGTATACATTGTAACATTCGGTTTTTCGTGCCAAGCCGAGTGGTTACGTATCGGCCTTGCTCCCGTGGAATCTCTCCTCGATTCCCGGTAGGCGCCAGCCGTTCCCCGTAGAACGGCAGAGTCTCGCGACTCTTTCCAACGAGACTCGTTGGGAGCAAGGTGGAACAGTGCACTATTTATTAACAGACATAATACTAATTTATATATGAGTGAAAAAAGCCCCGAGGTATCCATTCACGATTCACACAAATAACTCGACGCATAATTACGTTTCTTCTCCGCTCAACCAACTGCAACACCGCACGGCCATAAAATCGCTACTCAATTCTAGACCGCAAAGATAGCCACTGATAAAAGATATCCGGAGAAATCCGCGCGTCTCAAGGTTACACACACACTTTACCCAGTTGGCACCAAGCACTCTATGTCCGCCGACTATTCTCACACACCTTAAACCTATGAACGCGATCGCCCACACCTAGTTCGATCGCGCCCGCATAACCTACTTTTGTTCGAGGGCCTGTCTGCGTTTAACGATTTACGATACCCCTCGTTCCGTAACTTAATACCGCGACGCCGAGCGAGGCCCCCCTGTCCTCGCCGGCGTATAACCGAATCACACTCCCGCGATGTCAATCGAGGCCCTCTTATCCTCGCCGACGTGTAATCGAGCCATACTACCGCACTAAGCAATATCCCAGATAGCTATGAATTCCAGAAAGCCCCCTTTGTCCGCAAACGGGATAGCTTTTTACTCGCGCCGGGATTACGAGATAACCCTTCGTCGAAGATATCCGCATAGTAAGTAACCCGAGGTACTCACCGTTCACGCACTGATTGGCACTACGTAAGAACCTTAACTATGAAAAGACATTACGCGACAGAGACATGAAGGCATCCCAGATATCCACGCTCGCCGGTGTTCACGCGCTCGTGATATAACAAACTCTGTGTTCGCGAAATCGTGCGTAGAACTACACGCATACTCACGAGGGAGACTCAGCTTTACAAAGAACGACCTACTGACCTTTATCCTTCATCCAGTGAACACGTGGACCCTTGGCTGCTAACGCCATGAAGCCATATCCCTCGGGAGTGAGCTGCAACGACGTCCGAGCTGGAGCGGCCGGGGCAGGAGAGTGTCATAGCTAACCTCGCGCTCTCGCTCTCCCCTGCCGTCGGACAGCGCGCGCTCCAATTGGCCGATTCGCTTGGTCCGACAGCCCGAGCTCTCGCACCGCAACAAACTTGCTCGCCTTACGTGCTGTCGATCTCGATGCATACGCGCTCGACATCTCTACTACGATTAAAGTTGGAGAAGATAATCGCGAAATTCGAACGCTCGCTACAAGAGACAACCAGCGTTCACACAGATAATTCGTGCAACACCGAGGCCTTGCGCAAATTACAAAGTACAAGCGTCTCAGCGAATCCTTCTGTCTAAGCCTTTGATTTTGCGCTTGATCGCCAATCATCAAGCGTAGCCATGCTGCAGAAGGCGCCAACGTAGGAAGACCCCGCCCGTCTCATCTGCGTCAGGCGACTTACGATGAACGGACTAGAGCGCCCTGAATGAACCTGTCGTTGTCATTGTTGCGCCGAATTTCATCTCCTTCTCTTCTCGTTCTAAAATAAGAAGCGAAGAAGCCCTCCATGTTTTCCTCCTCTCGTTGTTATCTTTCCTCTCTTCGCGTGGTTACTCGAAAGAAACGAAACGCCATTAACACATGCACTCAATCCCCACTCATACGGCCTAGAGACCCTCTACCCCGACAGCTCGGTACTCGATGTGACGTGGCGATATTTTGCCACGTTATTACATCTATAGTTGTACACGGTCACTCTGAGATTGGCGCTTACCTACCGCAGGACCTCTATCCTGACCGATGCTTCGAGGGGAGCTTCGAGACTTGGGGAGAGGGAAGGAGTATTTCCGACCAATAGCTCATGGCAGTTGATCTTCTTCTCTGCCGTACTTTCGCTTACTCTCTCGTGTACCTTCTTCTAATTCTCAGAAAAAATCCAAATGCATATACCAAAAAAAATAGATATATAGACAAATGTGGGAGACAGCAGTAGTAGGGGTCTGTTCTACCCCGCCGCCTGTGACGTCACGCCAGGCGCCAGACGCCAGCAGACAAAGAGGCTAGCAGACAAAGGGGCCCAGCAGGGGGGCCAGACAAAGGGGGCGTGGCCAGCAGCCACCCACCACCCGCCACCCGCCACCCGCGGACCCAAAGGGGCTTATCAGCGGTGATAAGCGCTGGTTCCGCGGCCCTAAAGGGTTGAGCAGCGGTGACTAGCGCTGACTCCGCGGACCCGCCGCCCGGGTGGGAGCTAGTATACAGAGAGTATACAGAGAGTATGCAGATAGCTGGTTCCGCGGACCTAAAGGGTTGAGCAGCGGTGACTAGCGCTGACTCCGCGGGCCCGCCGCCCGGGTGGGTGAGCTAGTATACAGAGAGTATACAGAGAGTATGCAGATAGAGTGAACGTAAAGGGTTGAGCAGCGGTGACTAGCGCTGACTCCGCGGACCCGCCGCCCGGGTGGGAGCTAGTATACAGAGAGTATACAGAGAGTATGCAGATAGCTGGTTCCGCGGACCTAAAGGGTTGAGCAGCGGTGAGTAGCGCTGACTCCGCGGACCCGCCGCCGCCGCCGCCGCCCGGGTGGGAGCTAGTATACAGAGAGTATACAGAGAGTATGCAGATAGCTGGTTCCGCGGACCTAAAGGGTTGAGCAGCGGTGACTAGCGCTGACTCCGCGGACCCGCCGCCCGGGTGGGAGGGGGTGAGCTAGTATACAGAGAGTATACAGAGAGTATGCAGATAGAGTATACGCGGTAGAGAGAGAGTATGCAGAGAGTATGCAGAGAGTATACAGAGAGTATATGCTGGTATATGCAGAGAGTATACAGAGAGTATATGCAGAGAGTAGGCAGAGAGAGAGAGAGAGAGAGAGAGAGAGAGAGAGAGAGAGAGAGAGAGAGAGAGAGAGAGTGGGGGTGTCTGGAAGAGAAAATCGAGCCGGGGACTTGTTTCACCCGAGACACAGAGGCTATATCTATATATAGTGTCTGGAAGAGAAAATCGAGCCGGGGGTCTGTTTTACCCGAGACACAGAGGCTATATCTATATATAGTGTCTGGAAGAGAAAATCGAGCCGGGGGCCTGTTCTACCCGAGAGACAGAGACTATATCTATATATAGTGTCTGGAAGAGAAAATCGAGTCGGGGGTCTGTTTTACCCGAGACACAGAGGCTATATCTATATATAGTGTCTGGAAGAGAAAATCGAGCCGGGGGCCTGTTCTACCCGAGAGACAGAGAATAAATCTATATATAGTGTCTGGAAGAGAAAATCGAGTCGGGGGTCTGTTTTACCCGACGCATGCGCTCTGCAGCGGCGCGTGCCAAGAGAGAGAGAGAGAGTAGGCACAGAGATCCAAAGGTCCCGAGAGAGAGAGAGAGAGTGGGGGTGTCTGGAAGAGAAAATCGAGCCGGGGACAGAGACTATATCTATATATAGTGTCTGGAAGAGAAAATCAAGCCGGGGGTCTGTTTTACCCGAGACACAGAGACTATATCTATATATAGCTACCGTGGGAAACCTCCGAACTCTTCCAAGATCCCGAAAGCGAGAGAGTGGGGGTGTCTGGAAAAAGCAAGTCTGGACACGTTATACTAGAGAAACGGAGAGTATATCTATATAGGTTCGCCGCCCGTGGGAAACCTCCGAATTTTTCCAAGCCACGAATGCAAGTCTGTGCACGTTTAAACTGGAAAAAGCAAGTCTATACACGGCAAGCCGACCCCGAAAAGCAAGTCTGTGCACGTTTAAACTCGAAAAAGCGCGTCTGTACACGGCAACCCCACCCCGAAAAGCAAGTCTGTGCACGTTTAAACTGGAAAAAGCGCGTCTATACACGGCAACCCCACTCCGAAAGCAAGTCTGTACACGTTTAAACTCGAAAAGCGCGTCTGTACACGGCAAGCCCACCCCGAAAGCAAGTCTCGACACGTTATACCCGAGATCTCCGAAAAAAGATTATGAATTGAGGGTGTAGAAAAGTCACAGGCCAACTAATAGGTACAAAGGATAATGTGGATGCAGGTCTAAACAGGCTCAGTGAGGGGGAAAAAAGATAAAACATGAAAATTCCGTTAACCCTATTTTATTTTAAATGTACTTTCAAGATTACAGGAAAAATTTTACAATCTATACGCGCATATATACAACGTCGATTTTTTTGTGTTTTTATTCATACAATATTTTTACATTTTTTTGATTACATGTTTTTATTCACATACAATTTTTACATTTTTTTTAATTTTTGATACGCCTAGAAGATTACATGAGATATAGGCACAAATATTTACAACGCCGATTTTACATTGACAATATTTACAACGTCGATTATACATCGACAATATTTTTACAATTTTTTATAACCCTTTTTTTCAGGTACAGAATTTGTATTCGTAGAATATTTTTGTGCATACTGCTTGCACTGCGAAGTTGATGACGATGACGACTCCTTCTTTTTCTCACGATCTTCCGGGAGTAGCTTCTCGTATTTGACCGTGCTCTGGTTAGGCCCCATCTCGATGATATGCCCTTCGCGAGCGCGTGCACAAGATATTTATACTACACAAATTGTCGTTCTTGCGCTTACACTTTTGCCCATTTGAACAATAAATTATTTTTTTGTCTTTACACCGATGACGGCGCGTTTTTATCATTGCTTCAAGACGCTCTGCTGTGTAATCATTTACCACTGTGTTATTTGAAAATAGTGTAAGAAAAGATAATAAAGAGCCGCCATCAGACATATGAAACAAAAAACTAAGGCAATAATGGCCGCAGACGTCAGAATCGAGGCTTTGAAGTTGCTGTACGTTCCAGTCGTAGATTCGGCAATTTCGTCTAAGTCGATCAATGTGATTCGGGTCTGTGGGGGGTAGTCCATAACTGTCAAAGTAAGTCCCTTCGCCAAGCCTGTTGATGTAGATTGCAACCCAATGTGAACCTGGCCTAGTGCTGTCATCTGTATTAACTACAAGGGCACAAGGCCTCGGTAGTGTGAATGGAACGAGGTCTGCTGGGAAAACACCCACTGTCGGAACTGGAGCCTTCACGAGGACTCGAAGAATTTGTAGCGAGTTCATCGTCCACCTGGGCGTAATGTGGCTCCTCAGCGGTTTGGTATTCCCCACTATTTACGCTAACGCAAGCTGTAGAGGGGGTAGGCGGCGTCTTGGACTTGGATACGTTTAAATCCACCAGCTTTTCTCGAACCTCTTCTGCTTGCCTGTCTTTGCGTGGAGGTTTTGTGATGCCTGTGCTATCTCTCGAGCGTTTGTCACTATTTGAGCTTGTCAAGGGAGATGTATATAACGATTTTAGAATCCACAATCGCAGCTTGTATGTGTAGCCAAGAGAACACGTGAAATATTCCTTTTTCCTCCCGTGAAAGAAACAATAATGGTCGTTAACACGCGGTAGATTTTTAAAGGACGGACAACCGTAGTCTTCTAAATTAAGTACGTGCCGACCAAAAAGGTGCTCCAAAAACGCACTTCGAGCCACCTCGCGTAGCACTTTGTAAACGTCCTCCAAATTAGACTCGCCGTCGAACCACTCGATTCCGTGATGATAGCACGCGAGATACGTATTTGTAGCGAGTATGCCTTTAGTAAGAGTTTCGCAATTGTATGGAGGCTTCACTATCCAATGGCCGATAAAATTACAATGAACTCCCAAAACAGCAATCTCTTTGGGTAAAAAATCTCCGTTGCAGTCGTGGAAAGCTTGAATGTCAATGATATAATCGGTCTTCTCCATTATACAAAGAAGCTCCTCGGGGGTTCGAAAGCGACTGATCTCGCACAGCAGGGGCTGCAAAGCGGCCGACTAGCGCTTGGGCCTCCACGGTCCCCCACCCTCTCTGCTGGCCCTGTGTTGCCGCTATAGTCTATTACGACTTGGCGCGCTGCATCTATTACCAAAACATGTCAACACTAATCTTTGAAATTAATTAAATCAGTATTGGTTCTAGACGGACGGCTTCTATAACTTGAGAATGAATCTTCAAAACCAGATTTTTGTGTTTTCGAATCTTTTTGAGTATTCGTCGTTGCCTTTTCTTGATACGAAACACTAGTTTTCTCATTCAATTTTTCCGACGCGACGAGAGATTGATATTCATCTCCTCCTTTCCATCCCGAAGAGAAGCTTTTTTTCCACTGATCCATTTTTATACATAGAATAGCACGCTTCAGCTATTAACAATCGACTGACAAGTTCATTCGAATCATTACATATTTATAGGCAAGTAATGAAACTTACGAGTTATAGTCTATTACCACTTGGCGTGCTGCATCTATTTCTAAAACGTTGTCAAACTCTGCGTAGAGGATACAATTTATAGTTTTAGACAATGGCTTATCGAAGCGGACTTCGACTCTAATGGATCCGTTTTTTACGAGATTCCAATGCCCAGCGTAATGAGCCGACAGATCGGGGGTGAGATCGAATGCGAAGAGACAGTAGCCGTCGGGATACTCGCTCCGCCCAATGTCATTGCCCTCGTTCATATAATGTATACCGGTGCCGGAGAATAAAGTGTGGTAGGCTTCGACAAACATGGGGTTTGTTTTATCGAATTTAGGCTGCATAGGTTTGCTTGGCACTTGCGTACCGTCGACATACAGCGATAGAAAATTAATTGAAAAATTTTGAAAGTTGAACGGATTTAACGTTCGATCTCCGTTGAATGCTTTATTGTCGACAAAGCCGAGAATGACTCTTTTCGGTAATTGCCCAAGAATAACATTTTCTAAAGAGTCCCCGATTATACCGCTATGCATAGTAAAAGTTTTAACTTCTACACGCGTAATGGGGTATTTTACTGTCGCCGATGACAAGGCCTTTGCGTGGGCTATTAAAACAGCTGGTGATACTTTAACTCGCCGTACGAGGAGGGTGGCTTCCGCAATGTGAACGGAATACTCCGTAGCTGACGCGTTCATAAGACAAAACGCGGGTTTCGAGCGAACAAGTCTCAATCGCACTTCGACACCGTTTATGAGAAAACGATCTTGATTCATAATATCGCAGTGAAGATGTCCTAGAAGATCGTATTGCTTTCCTCCCGACATGCATGCCTGTCTAGCCACGAGCCCTGCATTTTCTGCAGCATCAACGCCGGGTTGCTCGTCCATAGCGCCGGCAGTATCAGACGCCCACATGGCTGTGGATAGATGAGAATGCTTCGCCGCGGGGCCGTAATTCAAAAGAGTTTCGAGATACGCACGGTACGGGTATGCATTATTGGGTGGTGAGATGAGTTTTTGATTCAAGTAAACGTCAACCTGGTTGAATATCGAGTGTAGAAAGTTGTTGACCGGGGCTACTTGTTTGTCGGTGGTTGCTGTTAGAGGGGTTATCTGGACATTCACTCTTATCACTGTATGCGCGAGATCTAAATAATCCTCGTTTTGAGAATTTACACAAAACTCGATTGGACTCTCGTCGCTCAACGATGACACGGGTTTGTAAGATACCCATCTGCTCGATTCTATTGCGGTCTGCGTTGGCGGGAGTGAAAATAAGTCGAGTTCGGTCTTGAGGCACGCCTCCGAATGGCTATGTAAAAACGACATTTTCACCGTTTTACTTGATTATCCAAAAATATCGAGCGATTTAGTTTTTCTTGCCTTCTTCCTCCTCTTTGTAGTCTTCCGTTTAGCCTTCTTACTCTTGCGTTTTCGGTTTAGTCGTTTCAACGGTTTTGTACGTCTCCTTGTTTTACGTTTCGTGATTTTTTTTCCGGCTGTAGTGCTGCGTTTCTTCCGACGCCGTGATACGATGCGAAGCGGACCGAGAGCGAATGGAGACTGAGCTAGTCTCTTTGCGTGTCGACGTTTATAGCCCGATCCGTCCATCATTTTTGACAATTTTTCGGTTGCTTTCCTCTTTAGGTTGTGGCCGGACTCGTTTAGACGATTTCGAAGCGAATCTTTGAACGACACGTTCTCGCCAATATCTTCGAGCACGTTAGCGCCCGCACGCAAAGCCTCCTTACCGACAGCTCGAGCTCCCTTGGCGAGGAATGGTAATGCACTTCGAAATATTCCAGAAAACCATGAGCCTAGCCCGTGGCCTCGCATGCGTGGGGAGCCGACGTATACATGATTGACGCCGCGGCCTCCGTAGCCCGACTGATCGTAAACTGTGTAAAAACTCATTTTTTAAATCACTCAGATCGTTGCTTTCTTAAAATGTAGCGTAACGGTCAACGTCCCAAACTCGAATGCTATCGGTTTACCGAGGTTATCCCTTATATCTATGTCGACCGTTTGAAATCTGTTTACGAGCACAGGGACGTAATGCACAGGATCGTAACTTTTTACCATAGTACCACCAAATTGAAATTTTTTTGCCTCCACGTTGACTATACGCAGAAGCGGCGCAAAAGTGTCGCCAACTATGCCTGGTTCGCATATATTGCTATACACAAACATTTGATCTGGAACTGTTCTTGCAAAACTCGCAGGTTGTGTACCTACATATCGTATTTGATAATTGTCAATTTGCTCGCGCAAATCGGTCGGTTCTATACCAAACTCGAATCCGAGTACACGTTGCACGGGGAGAGACAGTTCGGGTGTTTTACACATTTTTGCATGGCCATCTTTTGAGAGTAATCCAACAGACACATAACCACCTCTTTCGTTGTAGAATAATTTCATGCACAGTTTATCTTTACTCGTTAATACGAGAGCTTCGTTTATTGTATCGACAAGGCTTCGTATGTTGGGATAGGTGCCGTGCTGAAAGTATCGAGGCGCCTCGTTCTCGTGCGTCTTGAGAGTGCACTCTTCGTGCCGCAGATGCAGCGTTGTACATGGAACGTGTATTTCCGAAATACCTACGAGCCACCGCCCGTAGAGTTCGATCTCTTTGGGTAGACGGGTCGAGAAGCATGTAGTCGTATTATTTGGAAAATACTTTGCGCTGCTGTTGCTCGGGAGAACTATCGTGAAATTTGTCTGATACATTTTAAATATTTTTCAAATCGGCAGCCGGCACCCACGAGTTGAATTTATCCGGATATCCAACCCAACTTACGAAATATTGTTTATTCTTGCCACGGCCTTTCGAGCGCAAAATTTTGTCAATTTTATATTCGCGCTCCTCGACGCGCGATTTATGTACAGCAGATAGTTCTTCAGGATAGAAAAAACCCTCTATATCCTCGCCTTGTAAATCAACGAGTTTGTAGATAAATAAACCTTGTCTCTTCAAAACTTTTGTAATTTTGAACACTTCTTCGCTCCAAGATTTTTCAGCACCTTTCTCGAAAATATTTTTTTCTCGACTTATACGCACGTGTGCACCTACTTTGTACTTTGATTTTTTTCGACGAGGTTGGTTACGCACCGCACGAGCAACTAAATTATCTCGGGCTTTGTGCGCGTTATATAAAGTCACACTTGCTGGCTCCATTTTAATCGTAGAATGCGGTGTGTTGTTGTAACCGTCAACCAGTAGTTGTAATACGTCAATGTATCGCTTTGTATTCTTATACGTAAAGTATCTGTACATGCGCTCCTTCAGAGTTCTGTTGAAACGCTCCACAACTGCGGCTTTTACATCGGGGTTGCTTACAGTTCGAAAATGTATGTCGTTGTCTTTGAGAAATTTTTCAAACGTTTTCCCGACAAATTCTTTACCGCGATCCGTTTGCAGTGTGTGGGGCGACCGATGCTGATCGTTTTTGAGAATTTTCTTGAAAGCATTTGTAACCGCGAGCGCAGTTTTGTCGCGAAGGGGCTGAGCCCACACAAATTTAGACAAAACATCGATTACGACCAATATGTATGCTACACCGTCGTTTGGTCTTTGATAGAATTGAGCTGTATGAGATCTGCCTCCCAAACTGGTCTATTCCTTCTACGTTGTAAAATAGTCGAGGAAATTTCCTACGTACAGTTTTGTGAAGTGTGTAAGCGTCGTGGCGCGTAAACCACTTTTTAATTTTTTCCGGAGAAATTTTATTTTTATTTTTACGAATCAAATTTCTTGCACCAGAAAATGCCAATGCTTTCTTCGGATCAAAATATTGTTTTTTCAAACGTTTGTTTACGGACTTTTTTAACCATTTTTTACTAGGTGTAGAACTGAAAAGTGGTTTTTCGCCTCGTTTTCTTAAAGTAACCTTTGGATCCATAAGACGTTTAAATCACTTTCGTTGAAACGTTTTTTCGGTGTCTTAAAATCGTTCCCCGCAGATGTCTCGTTGTCGTCGCCGTCGTTCGTCGTCGTCGTCATTGCTTAATTTGCTCCAGTCTCTGCTCGACTCGGCACCGGCGATACTCCACAAATTGGGTTCCCCACATATTCTTTAGGCACGTTGATATCGCGAAGTAGTTTCGCAAACTCTTTTCTACCGACAGATTTAATTTTTTTTCCGCGAGCGCGCAGCCTCGTTCATCAAGTCGATAATGTTTGAATTTTTAATTGTCTCCCCGTCGATAGATACGACACCAGTGGCACTCCACGTTATGCGGTCGCGGCGTGCCTTCAAGTGGTTCAATAGCAGCTGCGTGATTCTCTTGTAAATCTTCGGAACACTTTGAATAATCAACTCGTCCGATAATGCCTCCGAGTCTGCAGCTTTCACATCTATCACGGGATTGCGTTTTTCTTCCACAAAAAATAAATACCGTCGTAAAACACTCAAATAATCTTTTAAACGTTCTTGCTCGTTTGGGTACGTTCTCGAATCGAGAATTTTTTCTCATTTCATCGTCCAGGCGTGTGAGATTATCTCCTACAGTCTGCGTAGACCCTAGCGCCACAGGGGGGCTGGTCGCTTCGGGGCTACCTGTTGTCGAAGTTGCACTCCACTCTCGTTGTCGTATTCTGTCGAGCTGCTCC